>JAQIYC010000146.1:0-18928 GCA_034699545.1 Porobelba spinosa
TCATAAAAGTTAAGAATACATTTGATTCGGAACAAAAGGATTAAAATAAGTAGAAATGTATGTCGAGCCGTCTCACTATTAAAACTTAAAGAATATGAAAATAATAGCCAAACAAGTGAACAGAATGTGTTCAAAATTGTCAATCAATGGATTTAAAGCAGATGTTAATGTGAAGTCAATGTTCGTAAGAGTTGTGTCAAGTTTTGTTGTAAATATATTATAACTTAAAAATTTATTTCGAGTTTTAGTTGATTGGACTCCAATCGTAAGAACATAGAAAATCACCTAAAGTTTAATGCAATGCAGAGAAGGCGAACAAACATTGGGTTAAAAGTCCAAAACCAGTTGAAGTATTGAAGTGGTATTGAAGTTGTATTGCTTGTTATGGAAGCTTAAAATGGGTGTGAATTATAACAGAATAGTTAATGTAATATAACGTGAAAAGAGATAAATATCAATAATTTCGTCTCTCTCTCCCGCTCTCCCTCTGCTCTCCCCTCTCCTCTCCCTCTCTCCCCCTCTCTATCTCTCGCCTCCCAATCCCTGTCAGCTATTGAATGGCTACGAGTCTACGAGTCTAAGCGATCGTGTTTTGCATTAGCAATACGTTTGCAATCAATGTATTGTACGAATCGAGTCAATCGACAATCATATCAAACATCTATTTGCGAAAAGATGTCCGAAAACTGACTCAATTCGAGTCAGACATGACTACAAATATTTGTTTGTTTACTGTTTATTGACTTATTTATACAAATTGTTTACGAAATTAGTATTTCCTACGAATGTTATGATTACGTGAACTCATTAGACATTTTCGTACAATTATTTTAACCATTCATTCAATTATTTCTATTTTTTATTATTAAAATAAAATCATTTTTTACGCAATGTTTATCTGAAGAGATATTTTAGTTAAACTCAATTAAAACAAATATAATATTGAGATTAGATAGAGATCAGAGAAAATGCACTTTTCTATAGCCGACACTCAACTCATTAAAGAGAAGAGCAGTTCATATGTCGTAAGTATTGAACGATTTGTTTGTTTCTGTTAATTGAATCCAAAACTGATTGACATTTGTTTCGATAGACATATAATATCTCAATAAACGGTTCATTTCATTGTTCGCTTCGATTCAAACAGTTATACAGTTTTCAGGAACAGGTCTGACATTAAAGCAAACTTTCGGTTAAATTGTGTCTAAACTCATGTCTAATCGACGTATAGCTGAAGAAGGCATTCGGTGCCAACTCTTTGCCGTTGTTTCCGCCAAAAAGATTACTTCCATTGACGCCAACGCAGACCGAAGAGAGAAGATCTCAAATCGAGAAATACATTCAAATCATAAGCCAAGACCAGAGAATCATTGCCAGCGATCTCTTCAATGGATTCTTCCTCAGCGGACAACAGGAGACCCAAAACGCCAAACGCGAAGAAGTGATTTTGGATGTCTTCCAAATGAATTGGCACTCAATTAAAGTCAAAGTCTACTCAACGGATCGGACGGACGTAGTGTTGGAATCGGTGGCGAATGCCCTGAATCTGGAGTCTCAACTCATTCCGTACTTCAATCTGTTTGTCGTCAAACGAGTCGAAACCGATTCGATTCCAATCCGAAAACTGCAAAACTTTGAGTCGCCTTTCCTTACGTTACGGACAATCAATTCTGGCGACAGTTCTCACTCTCACTCTATAGTCATCAGAAAGTCTTATTGGGATTCCATATACGACGAAGACTTACTCAACGACAGGACAGCAATCAATGTATTATACTTTCAGGCATTGCATGACATCGAAAAGGGTTTACTTCAGGCCAACAAAGAAACCCGAAGACAGTTGACTGCCCTTCAGGCCAAGGGCTCGAAGAAAGAGGTGAAACAAACGCTTCATTTCTATGCCTTTTCTCTATTTCTAACAATTGTTTCTCACTTTCGATAGTATTTACAATTATCTCATTCTCTCAAATATTACGGATATATTCAATTCGAGCCATGTTTTTGTGATTACCCGCAAACAAACACTCGGGTATTGATAGCCGCCGGCGGCAAAGAGCTCAACCTAAGGGCCTATACAGCAAATGTATGTCTAATTCATGAAACTTGCATAACATGTGCTTTGACTGAGAAATCATTTTTTAGGAACAAATGAAAGAATACAGTTTTCGTGTCACTCGAATCCGTTGCTGGCGTTTAACCACTTCTCTAAACGACAAACTAAATGGTTGTGCAAACACTGGAAACACTATTAGTGGTAATAGTAGTGGCAGTAGTAGTGGCAGTACTAGTTGCCACACAAACGGCACAAGTGTTCGATTCGAGCTTTCATTCGAGTATCTGCTCAGTAAAGACAACTTACAGTGGATTACAATAATTAGTGATCAGGTATTTGAGTGATAGTTAACCAAATTATTAATTACTCATAATTTGTGCCCAAATTGTGTTCCAAAGGCTATTTTGATGAGTATTTGTTTGCAAGGAATGGTTGAGGAGTTGCTTATGAAAAGAAATGGCAAACGGATTAAACGCGAAGAACCGGTTGAGTGCACAGAGAGGAGAGACCCTCGAAGAGGTTCCTGGAGTTACATGAAGAGGTAGTTTTGGATTCTTATAATAATTGCTCTTAAAGTTAAATCCAATAATTTATTGCTTAAGAGACGGCAGTTGTCATCAAATAACTCTTTCCCGAAGTGTGTCTACCGATGCAGGACTGGCCAACTCTGCAGAACATACTAATAAAGTGAGTGTTTTGTGTTCTCACTATTCATTAAATCATTAAATCTATACATTAATTGATTTGAATGTAAAGCCAATCAAGTCTTCGCACTCGTCTCACAACGGATTTCCCACAAAATCGCGACATTTTGTAGAAAACGATGCCTTCAATGGCATCGGAGATATCGGTGACGACGACTTATAAATTAATTTTTATAAATATTTAGACAAATCTTTTATTTAGTGTTTAATAAGACTATAATTATATAAAAGAGTATTTTAGGACAACTAATGTATATACAAAGAGCGGCCAAATCGTGGAATTGAGTTTTGACTATAGATTTGCCAAAATTATTATTTTCCGTTTTATTGTTTTATTTGTTCGACTTTTTTACAGTTTTTTAAAACAAAAATCGTTGCCTTTCTTATAAATTCTGAAACTTTTTAATATTCTATTGTATAAACATTTGGTGATAGAAATCGATACAAAATTTCTTTCTCTGAAATCTCTAAATGTTTTTTAAAATCAATAAATTCTGTGATTTTTTACTTTCAATATATTTATGACAAATGAGTGCAGCTTTTGATTGATTTGTAAATATATTTCATTTACCCTAAAATCCCATAGATAGCCCGCCCCCGTGTATAACCCGCAGTATTAAAAAATAGATATTTTGTAAAATATTTAGTTTTAATAGATAGCCCGCACTCCATGTATAGCCCGCAGACCTAAATATGTTTTAATAACTTAAAGTAAGATATGTTTTATATAATTAAACGCGTTGTAAATGAAGCATTAGTTTCTCCAATGGTTTCAAAAACAATATCTGTTGAGTTTATATTGTTTACATTTGGTTTACAAATGAATTTTAAATAATTTTAATGTTTATTTAACTAAATTTAATCTTAATTTTTGATAATATTTAATTCAAATTTAAAAATATTTTTATTCATTAAAAATTTTATATTTTACTGTATAGCCCGCACCCCATAGATAGCCCGCAGATGAGAATTCGGCTAACAATCCTCTAAATTTATTAGATAACCCGCGGCTTATCTATGGGATTTTAGGGTATTATAAATTCAAATAATATTTGAAAAGTGAGAGAAATTTAATGCAAAAGTTATTTAATAATTATAACAAGAAAAACAAGAAATACTTACAAAATGAAAATCGGTTTGAAATTCGAATAATTGCTAATCAATTGGCAATGAGTTGGCAATGAGTTGGCAATCAATTCGCGCCCTCGAAAGAGACGGCCGTTTCGGTCGAGACATAATAGACCCCTTCCTTGTAGTACTGTTTGAGGCGCTGAACGGCTTCCTGAGTGAAGGACTGGTCGATGAAGGGCGAGATAACGAGTTCGCGGACGACCTTAAACTTGGCCTCTTTGCCCAACTTTGTTGTCTCTGTCCGACGGTCTAAGACATAGTCGAGAAAACCGGGAAAAGCGGCCAATTGTTTGTGTCCCCAGACATAAGTGGCCAGAACTCGGAGGCACTCGAGGGCCGACAGTTTGATCTCCAGAAACGGTTCTCTGCAGAGCGTCAATAGAGTGGACATCGATTTGTTGGGCAAAAGGCGTCCAAACCAGGACTCGGCGAAAGCGGTCGCTTCACTGGTCGGGTCCGACTCATTCAGTTGCAATAGATTCGATAATGCGATCAATGCTCTCGTCTTCATATCAGAGCTGCCGTTCTCTATCATCGCACCGACTCTTGACATAAACTTATTACACATTTGTTTGTCTCTATTGACCAAAAGTTTTCCCGAATTCTTATAACAGATTATAGCGATTCCGTCGATTGCACTCAACATCAGATTCGGGTCTAAATCGTCTAAAAGTGACTTTAATTTCTTCAAAATATTCGGGTATTTGTCCAAAATGTTCGGTTCATTACTGGCCAGAGTGGCCAACATTTTGATATAACCGGGAATTAAGAGATTCCCGAAAATGTCGGTTTCGGAAGCACTGAGTCGTTCAGCCATTGTCTTCAAGATGTCAGACGATTGGAGATATTGAGTGCCGAAAGAAGTGGAACCCATGTCTGTCACGATTTGGAGGACATTAAGAGTGAGCAGTGGATCCGTTTGTCGGTCTTCGTTGAACTCCTCCAGAAGAGCCCTGAAGTGACCGAACGCTTCGACGGCATAGAAAGTCTTGTGCGAAGTGTTCGCAATCGCGACCAACAGTTCGTAAACTCTCATTCGGGTTATATCGGAAACTCTTTTAGTTTCAATCACTAAGTCCTGAACAGACTTTTCGAACAACTTTTCGCTCAATTCGTTGCTTTTGCCGATATTTAAGACAATTCGATGACAGTATTTGGCGGTCGATGTCTCGGGTTTGGACATCAATCCAATCACTTTCCTTAGCACTAAATCAATGTCCAAATCAGGACTAATGGTGTGATTGAGTGCCAACTCCTGAGCCAAACACCGGTCGAGTGTTTTGAGCCATAACTCAATTATCGAATCGTTTTTGGCGTTCAATCCATTGACGATCTCTTTGTGGAAATTATTTAAGATATAATCGGTCTTCAGATTCGCGAAGACAACGTCGAAAATGGCGACAATCAGATCGATGTACTGCTGGTCCGACATGTCGTTCAGATCAGTGCAGAACTGCTTAATATTGACGCTTTGGATCACTTCCTCGAGTTGTTGAGCGCTCGCCGACGACAACAAAGTCTTCAGTTCCAGCAAATGGTTCCCATTCTCGTCGATGTTCTTATTGTCGATCAAATCCTTTACGATTTGCGACAAATCTTTTGTTGGATTTTCGCTCATTTTTTCTTAAAATCAATTCAAACGACAATTAATTCAAAACTTTTAGACTTTTCAATGATTTGCAAAATTGGTATTATTTGGACTAAACTCTTCACAAATGATATTACGATTAAAACGTTTTTCTGTTTATTATTCGCTTGTTATGACTCAAATTCAAATTACGAATTAATTAAAACTGAATTTATATTAATTGAAATAATTATATAATAATTAAGTAATGAATCCAAATATCATAGAAGAGCTAAAGTGATAATTAGTGGCAAAACAGTTGCGACAGATATAGTGTTGACGTAATTGACTAATTGAAGCGCATCTGAAGAGTGGATACGATATGTTGAAGATTATTGTCTGAAGAGGTCTCTGAAGAGTATTGTGGCTCTCATTGAATGGTGTTATGGAAGTCATATTGAAGTCGACTCTCGACTGGAGTCTGAGTCTGAGCTCAAACAGTCGTTCACTGATTGGGTTGAGTTGTGATTGAGTTGTGTTTTCCTACCATTACATCCATTAGTGCCACAAATGCCACACATTATCACTAAAACACCATTAATTGATTAATGACACCAATGCCACCAATTGGTCACCGATTGGTCACCAATTGCTGCGACGACTGACTCTTAATTGTGTTTAATATCGATTGGAATCAAAAGATTGTATTTAAATGTATTATAAATTATTAGTGCTTTTAGTGGTCATTACGACTCTCTGGCCATCCATTGCCGCCAATCATAAGGTTTGCCATTCATTCACTTCCATTCACTTCCATTCACTTCTTTCGCTTTATTGCCATTTGTTTTGATTTATCCAAACATTTAATGCAATTGTTTTGTCTCTAAATTATTAATGACTTGAGATTAGAGTTATGGCAAGTGATGCCAAACCAAGACATTCACACGTTTTCATCTGAGCTATCATTTCGCTAACAGTCTATCATTTTATGGTTTAGTCTTTAGTGTCTTATATCTAATCCAATAAAAAGTTCAATTTGTTAGCCGTTTAGACCATCTCTTCACTCATCCATTCAATCAACTCCTTTATCAGTGCTTTCGACTCAAAATCAAATCAATTGTTAGAAATGTTTTAAATGTTTTCTTTTTAAACCGAATTTGAGTTGAAATACGAAAATCATATTTTGCTTAAAAAACGAATTCAATTGAAATACGATTGCATTTGTCCTTCACTTCTCGCAAATTCTTGCTTTTGTCGGCCTTTCGTGTAAAGCAAACATTGATTAATGGCTTTTCTCTTCGACTATCGTTTCAATCGATGGCTAAATATTTGGAATTTTATTCACATTTTTTAACAACAGATTTAGTTTTTAATCTTTGAATTACAAACTTGTGTTGAGTCTTGGCTTAAGTTAAGACCTAAACCCAAATGAATGCCTGATTTGAGTGAATTTAGTGCGAAAAGCAATTATTGGATTTAGTAATTAGTGAAAAGGTTTGACAATAGGTTTGACATTAGGTTTGAGTGGTTTTTGTTTTTCGCCATAAATGGATGCAATCGGCCATTGGTTTGAGTTATGGTTTGCAATAAATGTCTTTATATTGAGACCAATATTATGGGCCAAACAATAGACCGATTCCTGAGAAGTGAGTTCTACCGGAGTTGGGATGAGTTGCCATAATCGAGCCCTAACTGTGTTTAATTGATACATGTCTTGAGGCGATTCATAACATTCCTGAGCGAGTGTAGCAAAAAGACCCCCTTTTTAGGAAAGCCAGTGAAAGGCACCGACCGTTCAAACGAGTGCCTGAATTAGAGCCGAAGGAAATAGCGATCCATTCGTCTCTCGTCTCGAAATTTTTAAGTCAATGGAAATGGCTGTGTGTGTGGTGTGTGGTGTGTGCTGTGTGTCAGATGTGATACAACTCTCCCACTTCTCGCTCTCGGCCTCTCTTTGCCTCTCCTGTCTCTCCCATCTCTCCTCTGCAAATGCCTCTCATCCTCTGTCCTCTACGTGTGATCCGCTTTGCTCTCTCCCTCTCCCGCTCTCCCCCTCTCCCTCTCTCAGCACTCGTATGTAGCGCTTGTGTTCCCCATTGTTGTGATCCCCACACCCAGTGCTAACTCTCTTGAGTACTCCTCCTTTCCTGTACTTCACTTAACAGATGCTTTCAATGCGATTCCAAACTCAATACCGCTTTAGGAGTAGTAGTGAATACAGTACTGAAAGTTCAGTTTTATTAAGCTTTGTTAGTGTGTTGTGCGTCGGGTATGTCGGGTCATAAACTGGTTCGTTGTACTGTACATACTCTACCTTCCAATGTGTGCTCCAATGCCTGTCCAATGCTTGCGCTCGACTAACAACACATAATATGATATACAACTCATGTTATCATTGAATGCCTAAACTGACTGACATTTTAATTTGTTTAATAGTTAGCGAACGGCGTAGACATGAGCGCATAGACCAAAGTCTGCTCGTAGTCCACAAACAACTGATTCGATTCGATTCGATTCGATTAGAGCCTAAAAATATTATTAATGTTTGCCATTATATAGCTATACATAGCCTTACATACATTGCATACATAGCTCTACACAATTATATCGCTTTTCAACTCTAATCTCGGCTTTAGTTATGTCTAACAATTATCGCAAAGTTTAGCTTTAATTCTGTCGAATAAATCAATGAATTGTAAATAAATTTCCATAAATTTTACATTAGTCTCGACTCATGTTATTCCGATTCTCTTCTGACTATTACTCGAAACTCGAATTTAATGACAAAAAATAAAAGCAAATGAATGAGTAATAAAATTCAGATGAATTTCAATCAACCCATACTTGGAATTCATTTGAAATGTTTTTAATGTTCACAAACTTTGCATTGATTTTACGCAAAGTCTAACTAAATTGAAGAAAATATTGATTTTTGTGCCGAAAGTGATCGAAAAAAGCGAATGTTTTTGAACACAATTTTTAATATAAAGTACTTTTCATGTCCTTCGAGATCGTGTTCTTTGAGGTTGAAAAGGAATTTTTCAATTTGTGTTTCGGCACAGGTCTTAGGTTTAGGTCTGAGGTCTGCAAATAATTGTAGTTTTAGACCAATGAAGCGATAGTCGAGCACTAGTCGAGAGTTTTCGGTTCAGATAAACAAATGCCAATTATTTGACTTTCTATCGACATATTTAATACGTTTTTGTATTTGTTATTAGTTTATGCGTAGAATTAAAGCCAAAAGTCTTAATCACAAGTGTTTTCTCTCGTCATAAGTGAGAGATTCGATAACTTGTGATATAATAAGAAATGTTTGAACAGAACTGACGAATACGTAGTTATCCGAACAAAAGGCACAGTAGAGAAGGAATGCACGAAACGGTGTTACGAGACATGCAATTACTGAACAGCAATTCATACATACCATACCATACCTGCCATACCTACAGCAGTGTTCACTCGAGTATTCTTTACTTATAGTAAATTTCTTAACAGATTATCTCAACTGAATCGCTATTTTCGCTCTTTTCGCCGCAAAATATCTATTCATTTATTTTTGAGAAATAATTCTTTAGAACTATAAGCGACTTATGGGAGAAGTAGTCGACTCTTAACAGACTTTTCTTAATCATTACAAACACACGCAGAGTATACACCGAATGGACCTCTAATTTACGAATACTTATAATTAAACTTTTAGAGCAAAGCATATATTTATTTACAAATTAACTTATAATCTTTCTAATATAATAAAGTAACAATGATTGAAGATTGAAGCTTCACTTTGAATAACGCATAATTGAAAATAGTTGAAAATCAACATTAGTGTTAGGTCACACCTCTATGTGAGATAGCAGAAACATTTTACAAGATTAGATTTAGAAGCGGTCAAACATAAGTTGTTTGGGAAGGATAGACATCTAATTTTTTGTTGATTGACGATGAGCGGGGAAATAAATAAGAGCGGGGCCGTGGAGGTGAGAGGAGGTAAATGGAGGTGGGAGGAGGTGAAACGGGGAAGTTGGACTAGTTTATTAATATTTTTCATCCAATGACTTGTTTTGAGCAAAACTCAATTTTCTGTACAATTATCAGAAGCAGAACAAAGGATTTGTTAAAAGTATCAATGTCATATATTCAGGTTATTGGTTATTCGAGAAAGTATACAAAACATGATATTTTGAGATGTTTTTAATTAAGGAATGATTTTAATCGAAACGTTTGAATAAAGCAATTGTTTAGTTGAATAGACATAACATATATTTAGTAAACTTGTCGATTGTTTCGATGCGAACCTCTCTATAGTTTGCGCCAAATATTTAGTCGAATTTGTCGATTCTTTAGCAAATTCTCAGAGATGTTTGAAAACATTAGCAGTGATCGTCTGTTTTGTCTTACTTTCCCTTTTGCTTAATTCAAAGTTAAATGTCTTCCTTTGGTTTGCTCTCAACTGCTGTCAACTTAACGATTGATTACAAAAACATTTCCTTTTATTACTTTTTCCAAATTCCAGACTATTTTTCAATACTCGCAGACTATTTGAAAAATTTGATCCAATCTTTGAATCTAATTGAATGATATTTAATATATATGCGAAGATTTCACATTAAAATTGATTTAGTAATACGAGTCTAATATATATTATTCAGATTTATTGCTGGCTTTGAATCAAAAGAGAGTAAATATAGAGAATTGGTATTCTGTATAGTCCTATAGAATAGAGTAAAACACATGTTTAGACTGAACTCTAATAACTATAATATTAGTGACAAAAAGGGTCTTAAGTTTGCCCTAAAAAAGCACATTTCCTAACCATATGTTTGTTGTAATATAGGTTCCGCTCAGTTCGAGTCACATCCGAAGCAATACTATAGCCAATAGTAATAGTGGAACCAATGGCCGGAATAATGGTCGCACTAATGGCGGCATTTACTTCTCCGACATACCTATGAGTGACGCAGAAGGCAGTGCCGACGGCTCTGACGATGACTTAGAAGATAACGCCTCCGGAAAGGGCGAAGACGATGAGGATACCAAAGACGTGATCGACAAAGAGGGCTCTGGAGGGCCTCTCAAAGGCCCCGATGAAGACGACAACGACAACGACGACTTGGATCTCGGATCAGGAGGTATGCCTTCCAATCGCTCTTTTACTCAATGTTTGGCACTTATTCTCATTTGATATAAACGCAAAACTCAATCTATTTATAGAACCGCTATTCATATCATCAACAGAAAGGCCCACAAAGAGACCAGAAGTGACTAAAACACCGGTAGAGCCGCCCAAGGAGTCTAAGGTTTGGTTTGATTTGATTTTCAGTTATTTGAATCTATTATTCAAACGCTTTGACTAATAGGAGCCGAAAAAGTCCGATCCTCTGCCGGACCCCATAGAGGAAAACCGAGTGCCTGTCGACGTGAGACCTGCGGTGACGCCCGAGACGTCCACTAAATATATTGATGAGTTGTCTACTGATTGGTCGAACGGGAAGAACAGAGAGCGGGACAGAGATAGAGGCGAAGACGACAATCGGTTAGGCAATGAAGTGTCGATAATGGGTCAGAAACAGGTGACTCCGGCCTCGTTCTTCGCTCGACCCGGTATTCTCGCAGGTATTCCATCGATTCAATCGATTTATTGCTTTTTTACAATCGAAAGAGTAATTGAACTAAACGTGTGTTTCTTTGTGACCTTTCCATTGCTACCATTGCCGCGATAGCTGTGATAGGAGGGGCTGTAGTGGGACTTCTTTGTGCCATTTTGTTAGTTATGTTTATTGTATATCGAATGCGAAAGAAAGACGAGGGAAGCTATGCTCTCGACGAGCCCAAGAGGTCCACTTCCAATAACCCCTACGCCAGGGGCGCCTCCAAAGAGTTTTATGCCTGAGCTGATGGACCGGCTGTCCTATCATCTGAACTCAACTCAATCAACAATACAATAGATACTAACAAAACAACTTTCGGAACGTTTTTGTGATTTTTGTGAATTCTATTATTGAGACAATTATCGGATTTGTGGCTAATTATGACTAATTATGACTGACTTATGCATCAAAACTACAAAAATCGTGATTTTAGTAATAATTCATTAATCATCTGATTGTTTGTTGGATTCAAATCTACAAATAATACCCAAAACCCCAACATTTTGTGGACACCTCTTCACTCGAACTCGACTCGAATTGTCTTCAAATTATATCGTTTTTTGTTGGAATACTTATTATTCAATGAAATGACGTTTAAGTGCCCAAAGATGCAGCTATTGATCTATTATTGATTCGATTCACTAATCATACGATTAGTTTCTATTATTTTCTCAAATCAAATGAAATTATTTAATAATTTTTGCCATTAATTCAATTAAATTATACAGAAATTTAATGAAATTAGACTAAAATACAAATAACTCATTCATATCCTATACACTTATATCAAAATCAATACTATTTATGTCCAAAACTACTGAACCTATCGAAGCAAAAAACATATGACATTCCAAATATCAATACGTTTTCTCGCATTTGTTTGTCATAAGAAAATCAGTTTTTGCATCAAAATTAACGCTAACTTTGTTTATAAAAACATTTGTAAAAACTTTTTTATGTATTTATGCAATACTTTTAGAGTACAATAACATAAAGTTTTACTTTTTTTTCACACAATAACCAGAAGATTAGGTGCAGAAGAAGTTTAGAGAAAGACCTCAAAAACAATAATAATAATAATAAATAGAAATTAATATTAATTTATATAAATTAAATGAAATGAAAAACTTGTTAAATATGTGATGTCTATAATAGCTATAATTATTTGTACATTAATTTAAACTCCATTTTACAACTAAACTAAAGTCTATTTACATTAATTTTAGTTTTAAATTTAAAGCCATATTTAGTTGCAATTAGTTTTGAAAATAAGTTGAAATAAAACCCTAACGTCTAGTCCTTATTTAAATGGACTCACAATCGATGCTTAAAAACAATTCTGTCTTTAATTTAAATGAAGATTTTGCACATAAATAAAGTTAACTTATATTTAAATATACTTTAATTATATAACTTTGATTAGAAGCTAATTCTGGAAATTGAAAGCATTTTGTTATTTGAATCACATTTTACGAATAGATATGTATATACGTGTGAAAAGTCAACTAAAAATTCAAATAAATTTCACAACATTTTATAAAATTCGACTTTTATTTAATTATCAATTCTATGAATTGAAAAACAATTCAAGGTTTGCGTTACCGAATCAATACACGATTCGCCCTTTGCTTTGCTTATAGTCTCTTAACTGGAGTATAAAGTATAGTCTTTTAGAGTTATATACAGTTTATGCGATTATTAAGTTATTTAAATATTTATATGTATTTAAATAATCTAAAAACTATTGATTAAAAGTTATAAGTTATAACTTAGTTGTGAAGGCAATAAAGTTTCTTATCAATGGTTAGAATTAATTATCATTTACTTAGTTATTAATAGAAAAACTATTTCGGAATAAATTTCCGTTCAATAAATGTTTGATAGAATGTGATAATAGAAAAGATAACCAATTCTTACAAAAACAGAATAAATGTATTTTTGCCCAAATTCTACCCAAAGTTGGGAAAAGTATTTTATGGCTCGTCATAAAAAAGCAAAACAATGTTATTGTTTTTGCAACTCTTGTTCCCAACCATTGATCAGTGCTTTGTTCGCAAATTCAATAAAGTTTTACTATTTTAGTACTGGATTTAAATTATATAATTGTTTTGTAAAAATTAATTTATTTTAATTCTACTTAAAATATATATAAATTTAATTATCTTTTTAATTAAAAAATTACTTTAATTTTTAAACTCATCGAAAATTTAATCTCAAAATAAAATAATTAAATAAATTAAAAATTAAAAAGTTATGAAAGAATTTCAAACTTGTCGTTCGGCAACAGTTGTGTTCAGGAATTATTAGTTAGGGTTGGGCTCAGAAACGAGACGCACGAGAGTCGGCAAATGCCTGACTGAGTGGTCGTCAAAATCCAGACACAAGATGTGAGGTTCGGATTCCAATAGGCCTTCAGTTTATGCATTCATTAAACGATTATTAGAATAGAAATTAAGTTTAATTTGTTTTCAATACAAACCCTATTGATTGATATGAGCGGATAATCACTGAGTCGTTGATATTGCATATGAGTTGACAAACGGATCCGATTTATTTCATCAATTGGTATGGCCTTGAAGTTTGTCTATTTATCACAATTATTCAATCAATTATAGGTTTACTCAAACTCTTACCATTATTTTGGTCTAAAAGCACTTCTCATTAAACAAATGTCAAAACGAATGAATAGAGAGAATGAATATAACGGAAGAAATAATATAATGAATGTTTGAAATGTAATGAAAAGAACGGAATGTTTTAATTTGAAAAATTAATCATTTATACGATTAATGTGTAAAATAGACTTATTTAGACAAATGCACAAACGGTATGTCTGCTTACCGTAGAGTACGACTAATCAAGTTATTGGATGTGTTTCAGACAAAATAAATTTAAATGAGTTGAGTTTAATTTGTAGCTGGCTATGGTGTGGGGCAAGCATTTTACCCTTATTTTTATTTACCGCTAATTGTAAAATTTTCAAATAAAAAATTATCTCGATAAATTTAGCGGTCAATGGCCACTCAATAAAGTTTTAATGTAGTGTTAAGTTATAGCTACAGTATTAATGAGAGTTTATTGTATTGAAATATTATGAAATTATTTGAATAATTTGTTTTACCAATTGATACAAAATGATTCTAAAATTTTAAGAATTCGTTAAAACTGAATGTTTAAACTTTTAAGTCATAATTAGCGTTAAGTCAAAAATTGTAATTTATCTTAAAAATAATGTAAAATAGCATTTTTAAAATGAAAATTGAGAGGGGGAAAAGAGTAAAAATTATATTCAAATCAGTATTATAGGTAAGTCAGAAATACTTTGAAACTCGGGTATAATTGCACGCAATTGTATGTTAATTCATAATCAAGGGAGCAATTATACCTAGATACAGTTGCATTTGATTTTTAAAAATTCAATTTGTCCCAAAATGACTTATAATTGCATGCAATTGTAAGCCAGATAATATGGTAATTAAATATTTTATTTCTCAAAGCAATTTGACTAATTCACTAATTTACTTTACTATTTGACTAATTTAAACTTAATACATTTAAATTTAAAAAATGTTATTAATAAGTTTATTACTACAGTAGCTGTATTAAACCTTTTAACATAAATAAAATTAATATTTATGTAATGAACCAAGCTGGTAAGGACTACATTAGCCTTTAGGGCATTTAGTGCCGATACCGCAAATATACACTTTTCCTGAATTACCGTCGAATTGACTGAATTGCAAAATAATGTTTATTTAAAATAGAAATTCTATTCATTAGTTTGTTTATGATTTAAAGTTGAGATAAAATTATCTGAATTTTCATTTCGATTATATAAACAAATGATCGAAAGGGTTAAGAGAGATAGAACTTGAAGTTGAGTTGAAGAACTAAATCGTGTAAATAGTTTATAAATTATAATAATTAAAATTACGTCAACTCTAAGCGCACTATTGAATAGGTTTTCAGTAAATACTTGTCTTCTTATGATTTCGTAAAAACAGACATTAATTCAAAACTAATTTCAAAACAGACTTAAGTTATTATTAATGAGTTTTTGAGTGAAATTTAAAACTAAAACTATTAATAGACGAGAAAGTGAGAGATGAAAGCTATAAGACTTACCAAATCGTAGTCATTGAATACCAAACCGTATTTATTGGTAAACTCGGAGTACGACCTGAGCGGCACTTCTTTCGGATCGATTACGAAATCAAAACTATTTTCCTTTTGTTTCGGTTTTTTTGTTTTCAAAACTTTTGTTTTTGAAGTTAACTCTTCTAATGGAAGCGCACAGATATGGTATAGTGGCTGAAGAGACCAATAAATAATGTAATCAATGAATTCGGAGTTAATAAATCAAATTAAAATTTCATACAATTCTGTCATAAAGTTTTCGCTTTTGTTCGGATTTTAATTGAAAATTTGGAGCAATTATTGCTTCTCCGGCGGCGTCAACACTGGCCACAGCCGATGTCCACTCAGACACCGATATATCCTATTTGAGTCAAATGTGTTTAGAAAAGCATTTTAAAACCAAATCGCAAACACAGACCCAAATACAAGACTTATGACTCGTCAGGCTTTGAACTCCAAAGTTGAAAAAACCAAAGTCTTTGAAAATTGAATTGTTTTGAAATCCTCTAAAATTGAGTTAATTATAATTAATTGATATTAGAATTACTAGAATTACTGATATTAGTATAACTCACAAATAGCAGTCATCATTAGCCAAAAACATACCATTCCATTGCATATGAGTGTCAATTGCAGTAAACAAACCCTTTTTGATGGTATTTATCGGAACCGCTATTGAAATACAATTAAAATAAATACCATTTCTGCAAAACATTCGATTCATTCTATACTCAAGTCTTTCAAATTCCATAGTTTTGCCGATCGATCGAAACTACACGAAACGACAAACTGATCGCTCGAATTGTTTACCCATTTTATGCGATTAACGGCAGCGCTGTGTCCGACCCAACTGTGCAGAGGCCTCAACACCGTTTGAATCGTTTGGTTCTGATTGTGTTCGACGATCAGCAATGAAGAACTGGTGGTTAAGTCCCAGACAGCAACCACTCCACTGCCATACCCGCCCACTATTAAGCGCTGGTCATTCGATTTGATCCAAGAAAGACATTTACAAATTGTATTCTCACAGTTGACTGAGTTTCCAACTCCGGGTGGATTTAATATAAGAATCGGTTCGTTATAATAGAGAGCGCTTTTGTAAGCGTTTCGAAGGCGTTCCGGATGTGGTATACTATGGACACGAATAAAGCCGTCCCCACAGGCTATGGCTAACAGCCCCAAACGAGGCAACACTTGTGGGTCGTCTTTAAAACAATTGATGTCATCCCAAGCCGTCCCTCCCGGACACCACTCCATATCCCAAATCATTCCACAGCAATGAGCGATACTTAAAGCCAATCGAGGCTTAACTGACGAATCAAACTGTTTATCGAGTTTTCCAATATTCCAGAGCTGAATGAGACCGCTCTCTATGTCAGTGTCGTTCAGAGTATGAGTTGTCTCCGAATTCATGTTCGACGCTATGGCTAAGTATTGATCAAAATTATTAATATTATAGGGTATCGGACACCAGGCGCTCGACCAAACCGGTCCGCCGACGAACAGGTTTATGTGCTTTTCTGTTGACAGCGATTCGAATAAATTCAATCGATTCCACGAATTGTTTGCACTTAATGTTGATGTGAAATATGCCGACGGACTCGGGTTTGGGATATAAACACTGTATTCACTATAAAATAAGTTATTTAAATAACACATGTCTTTAAAATTCATCTAATTCTTACTCTTCGTTCAACAAAATCCAGGATTGAATGGTTGGAATCAAATTCAAAAAGGATTTCTGTCTATAGAAGCGCTCATGACTTGAATTTGGGTAAAATTATAAATTTTAAGGCCTATAATATTGTCAACATTTTAAAAACTCACAATTCAAGGACACTATTGGCAGTTCCGACCCGTTTGACCCTATCTTTCACTGTTTTGGTGTTCTGTCCGATCGTCACTTTTGCCGTTTCTATTGACTGCAACAGATCTGTCGGCAGTTCTGGCAGTGATTCCTATGTCGAGTCAAATAATTGCCATTAATTTGAATTAAAAACAATTCAACCAATTGTTACAAACCTTATGCGTAACCCAAAGATGTTGAACAACTAATTTAAAGCCTCCTTTAGTCACTTCAAAGTCGCAAAGTTTGCATTTCCACAAAAATTTGAAACTGATTCCACATCTTTGGTAATGATATTTCAAACCATCTCTGGTCGAGAACTCTTGATTACAATCCTTTCATAAATTCAATTTTCGATTTAATACTAATTTTATTGATTTTATACTATTTTAGGCAACAAATACGAAAATACCATACCTTTAGCGGACACTTGACTTTCCCATAAACCGAAACGTCGTTATTCCAGGTCTGGAACTCACTTTTGGGAACTTCTCGTAAAAATTCTTTAAAATCAATTACGAATTCTCTCCAAATTCCTAAAATCTTTTTGAGATTCTGTTCGATATTCTGTTTTTGAACAGTAATCGCAGTTTCGGTTGGATTTTCATCAATTGGTTCACTTAATTGAAAGTCTTCGTCGGAATCGGACTTGAGTTCACTGTCACTAACACTTCCGCTGATTATTATCTCTCCTTTAGTGCTCTTTCTTATTGTTTTCTTAGCTCTAAATCAAATATAAATTTCAAATTGAAATAAACAAAACTTTAAATACATTCAAATCAATCAATACCTGAGAGCAGAGGCTCTCTTCCGAGTCCGACCGGTATCTTCCGGCGTCTCTTCGTTAGTCTGATCTCCAGGTTCTGACTCATTGTCTCGAGCGGATTGGGAGGGCTGGGAGTGATTCTTCATATGCCAACTCATGGATGATATCTTGAGACGTTTGTCACAGATCTGGCAATTCGTCATTAATTCGCTTTCCTTTTAGAGACAAAACATTAAAACATTAGTCAAATAGCGATCAGTGACTGCGAGGAAGGAAAGGCAGTCCTGACTAACACTTTTGCCGCACAAATCCCAATGCATTTTGAGTCCTAACCCACTTCTAAATGTTTTATCGCATCCAGTGTTTCGACATTTCAATACTTTCATCACTTTTTGTGCTTTAATTAAAGCCTTAATTATCTCGGATTCAGTGAACGGAGTCTTCATTTCATCATTAATTCGAGCCTTAAATGCAAAACAAATAATCATTTAATTGAACGACAGATCCAAACATCTGATGGTGTCTTACGAGTCCATAATGTTCTTTAAATATATGATTGTTTGCATTCATTTCGGACTCAAACTCTTCATTACATTCATTGCATTTAAATTTCGCTTTTTTCGGCGTTTTTATTGATTTCGATGTTTTCGGTGTTTTCGGTGTTTTCGGTGTTTTCTCTCTTTTCAACCGTTTGTTCGCTTTCGGAGACGTCTTCTCTTCAGTGTCGACGACCTCTATCTTCAGCCGTTTGTTTCGACCCATTCTTTGCTTTAATTCAATTCAAAATCAATTAAAATCTTTAGTTCAAACAATCGCTTCAAATGATTCACATTTCAAAAAATTCAAAACAAAAACAAAATATTTTCAAATGTTTTACTTCTATTCGCAAACATCGTTACAAATAAAAAGGTAAATGAGTTTGTGATTGGGTTTATGAAATGTTAGGATTAATTCTGGAGTCAAACTTAAATTTTTTTAATATTTAGATTATTTTTAAAAAAATATTATTACCGGTAATAATAACAAAAAAAGAATTAGCATTCACAACAGCACTTTAAATTATAAAATTTTACCAA
>JAQIYC010000147.1:0-18679 GCA_034699545.1 Porobelba spinosa
CGATGTGATGCCTATATTGAGTATAAATCTCCTTGATTCTTCTGTACCGAAAGGCCATTTTTCTCAACCAATCGACACCTCCTCTCACGGCGGGAGTTAGGCCTAGGCCTACAGCACTACACGAACTATTCGATTGAAAGCCATCCGTTTGAAAGTTGTAATTACTATAGAATTAACAATTAATTTATTGAAATATAAATTCAATGATCCTTAAAAAATAAGATGTATAAAGATAAACTTTCTATATAAAACATATTATGGAAGTGTTTCAGGTCAGAGTATAAAAATGGCGGACTTTTTCAGATTTTTGACTGGCGATCTAGAGTAGAATTTTTTAAGTTTCATTTGGTACAAAACGCATTTTAAACGCCATTTGCTAAATTACGGCTAAATTTAACTGAATTTAGCTTCAATTTAACCACAAATTACGTCATTTAAAAAATCTTCAAAATTCATCTATTTTAGAAAGACATCCCCAAAATCCCAATATTTAGAAAAAAAATCCTAAAAAATGTTGTGAGGAAAATGGTACTTTTCGCATTTATAATAATAACCAAAATTTTCAAATTTTTGTATGGAAGATCTACGGTAGAGAGATTTCAAACAATCATTATTTTGCATAAAACATATTGTAAACCACTATTTATTCTCTAAATTAGTTTAAATTTAATTCGATTCAACACTAATTTAGACGGAAATACATGAATTTTAAGGGAAATCCCAAAAAACTCATTATATGCCGAAGTTTTAGTGGAAATATCTATACTTTTTACTTCTGAGAGGTATTAAAAAATCAGGTCTGAAGGGTATGAGTGTATTTCGCCTAAATCTCTTCGCACATCCCTTATACTAAGTATATATATACCGGTACAGCAAAATATCACGGATTCTCTCTTTAAATTTAAATCCAAAATCTAATGTTTAAATATTTTTAATAATTTACTACTTTTTAACTTAAAAGCAGTGAAATAAACGTTTTAACCAATGATTAAAAAATTAAAAACAAAGTATCATGTTAGTTTTTAAACTAAGACACGTGTATTTAATTCGATACTTTAGCGATGGCTTTGTTATATTATTATCAATTAAATTGAAACCTAATCCAGATTTGAACAAGTTTAAATTGAGAAGAGCTAAAGAAAAGCTTAATTGTGTTCTGGAGTACTAGATGTCAGGAAAAACAGATTTTGATGTAATCTAATGTGGGATAAGTGAGCGAAATGAGTGCAAACCTTAAATCCTGGCCATTATCATCAGTGGCGGTGTCGTCGACGTGGTTCTGATCCACTTCCTATAGAGACGGCAATCGATTCAATCATATGTTTGTAAAGAAAGGGATTTATAGTTTCAATACTTCTAAGTCATTATAGAAGAAGTGATTCTCTGCAAAACGGTTGAGCAGGTCTTCCAATTGTATTCCCAACTGATATATATCCGAATGTGTGTTGTCCTACAAATTAGACATTTTCTTAAAAACATATTTACATTAAAAGAACAAATTTAACAAAAAATGAAATTAGTTTTTGCCGATTGTAAACAACGTTAAATGCGTTTCACTTTTAATGAATAAAAGTTATTGTAATCATTGCTATGAATCGAGTTTGAAGTTTCTCTCTCTCTCTCTCTCTCTCCCTCTCTCTCTCCCTCCCTCGCTCTCTCTCCCTCTCTCTCTCTCCCTCTCTCTCCCTCTCTCTCTCTCTCCCTCCCTCCTTCCTCTCTCTCTTCCCGTTCCCCTTCGTATAGACAAAAGAATGGCTAACAGTTTATAAGAAGATATTGATTTAGGTATAGAATAATAATAGTTCGGATGCTTTAGTGCTCTTTCCTCTTCAGCAAACATATAAAAATGGTTTGGGTTTGGGTTCGCAGACAAACCAAAAGTTTCAGATTTCACTCATCCATTAAGACTCTGCAGATCTGACTATACTTTTTAATGCAATGCTTTATATCAAAGATTTACTATAAATTCAATTCCACTTTATTCTCAATTCTTTACATTTTTTAGCATATTTTGTCTGTTTTTACTATATATTGATTGAATCCAAACAAACGTAAAAATAATAAAGAGATAGAATTTGCAGAAATTTCAGTCAAAATTTCACTTTTAATCAGTTTTTAATAAATAGTCAATAAGACAAACCTCAACAATACGGGTGACACGAGTGCCGTTCAGTAGTGATAAATAAAGAATTATAGTCTCGTCTAAATCCCATACAAACACCCGCTCCAGACTGTTCTCCGGGTCAGGCGATGGGTTTGGTTGTCGTCTTCCCCGACCCCGGCCTGACTTCGCACCTATAGTGTGGATGACAATAGTCGTTAATATAATTTTGATAATAACTAAAAACGAGTTTTGCTTTCGTAACGAAATTGTAATATACTTTATATTAAAGTCAATTCTATTGTTCGCCATTAAAATCGTTATAAACATTAAATAACTTAATAATTAAATACCTTTTTTCGCGACATTACTGGCGTTTTGATGAGTTTCTGTCTTTATAGGCGATGGACATTCTTCGATGTTGTGATGATAATGAGACAAATTTGGATCTGTTTTCAAATTTAAATGTCAGTAATTGAATTGTAATGAAGTAATGGTAAGTCGAGTGCAAATAGGGTTAGACCTGATTGTTGCGGCAATTGTGTCAATTGATATGTGGCTGTAGTCGACGAATTGGAAGTGGAGGAGAGGGCCAGCGGTGATGCAGACGAAGAACTATTTACATTAGTCGAAGAGTTTGGAATATAAGGGCCGTAACCGGTATAGTACGGCGAATACCCGCCCGCGTGACTGAAGCCACCGTATGTCGAATAGTCGAAACCTGATTGTTGACAGTTTGACAGTGACTGTGGGTTTGCACTCGAGTTCGAGAATGACGACGAGTACGGGCCTAAGGATCGGGATATAAGCGGCGATTAAGCGATGGATTAATTAGTTTTGATTTATGAGTCGAAGAGAGCAAAGAATCGAAACTATAATACAGAATAAGTTGAGAGAAAGTGTAATAAAGTGTAATACCATAGCAATAGGAATTTTGTGTTGTTTGGGAATTACTATTACTAAAACTTGTACTAAATGGCGATGGATTGAGATAAGCCGCCTGTGCTGCCAGTGCTGATGAGTTCGATTTACATTGAGAGCCTATTGATCGCGAACCTGCAATATATAAATACCAAACCATTAATTATAGCTCTACTGCACAACAACTTATATCTAATATTTTCAATCGATTTTGCATCAACTCATGTAAGCTTTGGCACTGATATCTGAGACGGGCCTCAACTCTGGCAAAAAGGTTGTGCAGTGTTGTAGACGGCCTTTAACTCTCCCTCACAAAACATTACGAATAGCGAGAATCGGCTCTTATTTCTCTGTAATCGTGTTTTACAGTACAAATTCAATGTATTGAACCGTATTTTAAACAAAAGCTTAAAATTTCACCTAAAAGTCAACCACAGTTTGGAAGACGGCTATAGAATTAGATAATGTCTGGAGTGGCGCAAGAATTAAGTCATTTGTCTGGAAATAGTTGCAGAGAAACCAAATAAACTCAACTCAAAGACCGTTTAATCAACTTTTTATGGTTTAGACGCAAGAAAAAAGTGCTCAGAAATTGTAAACCGAATTAAAATTCTTGTATCGATTACACACTTAATAAATATTTGACTGATTTGGGCAAAAATTTTTAATTTTTATTCTCATATTACAGAAGTCTTGAAATAAATAAATATCAATAAAAATCTAACAAATTATCCATTTTATTGATATTTATAAAATTCAATTAAAATGGTGAAAAGATTAATTTATTTAAATGTATAGCTTAAAAATTAATTTTTACCTTGTTTAAAATACAGTTACAGCAAGAGTATGACTTGCAACAATTAAAATTTACTAAGGTTATAGATTTATTAATAATTGAGTGCAAAACTAGTCAAAGCTTGGGCTAAAACCAGACAAACAGTAAAAAGCAATTCAAACCGTATTTTTAGCAAAAATGTGCAATAATTGTGTGGAAAGTATTTGGAGTATAAATAGTTGGAAATAATCACAAAAAAATAAATTTGAAAAATAACCAAAAGTCAAATGACTTACCATTATATGATTGAGAGATAACATTATACGGATTGGTTTGAGGATAATAATTGGCAAACGCGGCGGCGGCGGCAGAGCCGGCACTGTATGGAGTTTGATATGCGGCCTGCATGCTGTCAATTGAGACCAAACTAACCGTTAGTTTTGATTTATATGTTTTTAGATAAGCAATAGACGAAACCAAACGCTATTTATTTAATATCCTTAAAAATGTTTATATAAAAACAGACAAACCTTTCGAAATAGGAACTACTATACGGTGTTTGATGGGTTGGGCTGAGCTCAGCGTATGGCGAATTTAGGTGATCCACACTTGTTGAGTAGATATTGGAATCGGATTCGGAAAGAGCATGTGATGTGAGCGAAGTCGAGTCCACTTTTACTATTCAAATCAATTCGGTTTTTGATTAATTTTTCGATTTTATAGCTAATAATTCTTTGAAAGTCTATATATTTTTTGTTTACTTTTCTAATATTAATCATAATTTTGAAAAAATCGATTTGTGTTCTCTATTTCATACATACCATCATTTCCGCACATTCCCCAACTGTGATGATAATCTGTTGGTGTTTCACCACTAGTACTGGCCATAGACTGTAGCGCACCTGAAGACAAAGTCAAAGAATTTAATCAATCAGTAAATCATTGATTCGTGTTTTAGATAAGCGTTTTCTATACTTTTATTCATTCAACTTATATATGATATGATATACGATATGCGAACCAAGAAATTAATTATTTAAATACTTAATAATAGCAATAAATGGCAATAAGATCTGTGATATAGGATCCGGAATAATATATAAGTTCTTTATTGTCATCGAATCTTAGAGATGCGCTAAAACACTGAAACTATTTCTTATCGACACAACACATATCCTGACGACTGACTATTATTTTATTCTTAACTAATTGATAAAAAATAAAAATTTTAGAAAATCAAACACTAATTGACAGAAAAAAATTTTCAATTATGAAGTAGTTTTGACTCAACTCATCAAATATATGTCTTTGTGTCCAAAACTTTTCATTCTTTAGCACATATGCATCACTTATGTATCTGAAAATCTAGTTTTTCTTTTTCAAAAGCAAAATATCCGTACAGTTTGTGTTAATATACTTTGAGCCGTCACTCAAAACATAACATTTCTTTCGATAATTCAAAAAAGTTTTCGACTTCTTATAGATATATTAGAAGAAGAGGATTGAGAAGCAGTTCATCTTAGAATTGCGGAGAAATCCTTGCAAATAGTTTGTGTATTTAGTTATCCTTCGAAAAGTCAAATATACGATGGATTAGAAAATATTGTATAAATATATTGCGGACACAAAATTTGACACTAAAATCAGTTATACAGTCATCGCTTGAATGTGAAGTGCCGTAAATTACAGCATAAGAACTATTGACTACAGTATAGGAATATATGTTTAGTTAAGTTTTTTCAAATCAAGTATTTGTTGGACAGAATCCAAATAATGATTTAGAGTGACTTAAAACTGAAACACTTCACTCAGATTTTGGAGCTCTATATACACAAGATATACATAATATACAACATAACTAATATAGCGAATATATGAATGCAGTTTCTGGTTGACGTGTCAGTCAATCACTTTGTGTGTGAATACTATTTCCAACATCGCCTCAACGATTAGGTTAACTCTTATCAGTGATTTTGAGGCCAAAACATATGCAAATCTATGATAAATGTACTTCTCTTACGGGTCATCACCGAATCTGATCTTCAATTCAAACATTTCTGACATAATCTCATTCTTATAGTATTTAAGCCATCGTTTCCTAACAATCGGTATTAATAACAAGATTTCTGACACTTGACATACCATTGGATGTAGTAGTGAGTGAAGTGATGTCAGGCGAAGCTCTACTACAATGTCCACTATCACTGCTGGCACTGGGAGAAGAGGATAGAGCTATGGCCTTGGCGTTTGACAACGGACTGCTCGGCACTTGATTCTGGTGATGATGTAGTGATTGTTGTTGTCGTCGATGGTTGTCACCGATTGACGAAGTCGTGACCAGATCTTCGACAGCGAAACTATGATCTTCTGATTCTTCTTTCAATGAAACCGAGACTTCATTAGTCAGTCTATGAGTGAGAGTGAGAGAGAGGAGAGAACACATCGGGAGTTGAAAAAAGAGAAATCAGTTTTAGAGTTGTGTGTAATTAGAAGTAAAACTCATTAAGGCTCGTTTTATAGAAACTTTTTCTTAATAGCAATTTTTGCAACTCTAACACATTTTTAAAAATTTAATTTATTCTTAATATAACGTTACGAAAGAATACTATTCATTCAAGTTATGAAACTTATGTTTAAAACTTTTAATATCCGTCTTAGACAACGACAAACATTAATGAATTTGCTTTTGCTTTTAACATGTCTTCTCATATAAAAAATAGAAATTATTCTTAATTTTCTTGATGTTCCCATAGAGTGGAATACTTTCACAATTCTTAAGCTCGACTTTAATGAATCAGTAATTGTCTGATAAAATCATAAAGTGATGAGAATTTAAGCATAAAATTCTCGTAAGAAATAAATGCATTTTTGAGCATAAATAACATCAATTATAGTCAATTGAATGCATTTTCACTCTCTTAAGACATAAACTCCAAATTTAGCATAAAATTAGTGCAAAGAATACGTGTTTTATCTGTTATTTAAAAAAACATTACTTACTCTGAGCCTAACTGTTCATCCATTGGAAGCTTAAATCTAATCACTAACTAATCACAGAAACTATCACTAACTGTAGAGACTGTCTGAATCTGATTCTCAATCGATTTCTACATTTATTTCAACAGATGTTTCTGAATAATAGTACATATTTTTTAGATATTATTATTAATAATAAATATATAATTTATATCTTTCAACCATTTCTTTGTATTGGTATCGCGTGCGCACAACACCACTGTTTGCACTACCAGTGCTCGTCGATCACGAATATTCAATTCAAAGTCCAAATTCCACTTTAAAGTCATTACATATTCAAACAAAAAATAAATATAGGAAGCGATTCATACGTATTCGCACAACACATAACCGAATAATCAAACACTTGCTCTCAGTTTCAATATTACAAACACTTTATAAGTTTAATGCTATGTATGAGCGCTGTGTTTGAAAACAACAGCAAAACTACTATTACTCAAAGTATTTACAATTACTTTTATTGCCACACATTCTATCACTTATTTATGTTTAACTGAATGCAACAAAAATAGGCAAAACCACTGATTCAGTCATTGGCAGCACTGCTCTCGAGAACGACTTATTCGGAGACAAATGCAGATTATTATTCAAAAACATTTTTTGTCGAATACTTGTTGTATATAATGATTAACAGTTAGCAATGGTCTCTGTATTTCAGTATTAGCACAGTTTCATAGAAAGTCACAGAAGTCACACATATCAGAGTGGAGAGGACTGGTAGGAACTGCAAAGTTTCACCAGTTAGTAAGTCCAGCTGCGCTACATTCTCACTGTGCCCTAAGATTTTCACATTTTCCACATTACACCCTCTCCCCCGAAATCTCTGTCAGAGCTATCGCTCTCTAATTCTCTCTAAAACTAAAAGTTCTCATCAATTGAGGGGTAGAACTGAAAACTGTGACTGACTTTCATTCCGTTTCTCTTCATCATCACTCCAGAGCTCATAAGCCTAAGAGTCGTAGCCTTCAGGGGTTAGGGGTATAACTGCAGGCAATAAGACGCCAGAAGCTAAAGGCCAACTCAGGCCCAGCACTACTTTGGAGGCGCTTTCGGTTTTACAGTTCTTTCGCTTTGACCACAAGTTTGAGTGCATTGAGAGGACGAGAGAAACAAATAAATAAATTCTTTTTCTATTCTGTTTATTGCGATTATATTTTCAATCAATGGCTTCAATTCGTAGCAATTAATCTTATTTTCGGTTTAATTAATCGTTTTTTTATGGAATAAATATTTTATGACTGCATTATATAGAAGAGGTTTGATATAAAATATTTTCTCTCAAATGGATTTGCGATGCCTTGTGCTGACTGTTCCACATATTTTGTCAGTGTTTGTGAGGCATGCATACAAAGAAGGAGTGGCTCATCTGACTGTAGTTAGCAATGTTGAGCACAACATCATAAAGAATTGCACAGTTAGGGCACAGTTAGGCTTGATTGGAAGGAAGCTATTTTCGAAATAGTCGATCTCAAACTCTCCGAAGCTTTTAAATACGAAATTTTTATGCATATCCACGACTCGATTGCCAATACATTCATTTCAGGCAATGACCACAAAATATTTGTAATATATTTTATTTTTTAAGAATTCCCACTGCACTCGATGTTTGAGACTAAAAATTATTCGGATTCTATCTAATGATTGATATAATAATAACAAAATATTTTCCACTGATTATGAATGTGCATAAAAATGTCTGTTTAAACAATTCGTTTATTGTTTTTTCGCAATAAGACGTTCAGAAACGCATTTTTCGATATATTTTTGCTGAAACTGTAGTTATTGTCAAAGTCTCGATCGAAGACATGGTATTTGGCTTCTGGCGTCTTATTGCCTGCAGTTATGCTCTCCCTCTCAGGCAAATGGCTGTCGGGCTTAACAGCGGAGAGACTAAGAGGTTTCCCCCCATTGATGAGAACTTCCAGTGTTAGGAAACCGAGTTTTAGAGAAGAGTTAGCACAGAGTAATGTGCAAAATGTGAAAATCTTACAAGTTGGGAGCACTGGTAGCAACTGTGCTGTCGGAGCAAAACAACTGGTGAACAGTGACTACATATTTATAGTTAATAAAACTAAAAATTGCCAAAAATGTGTTTATGTTTGTGTTTTTCCTAAACTTAATTATTTTTATAATAAAATATTAATTAAATTTTGTAATTTATAATAAAGTAATAATAAATAAATAAAAATTGACAGAAATTACTAAAATTGTTTAATAATAATAAAAATTGCACTGCTTTAAAAATGTAAAAGTAATTTTGTTTATTTGGAATATGTGTTTTGATAAATGTTTGTTTAAATAAATCACTCAAAACAATAATCTCTTTATGGATTTATACGCCACCACTGCTTGAATGCCATAAATACAGAATCCACTGCTCTCTTAGTCTTTAGTTCTGATTTAAATCATATATTTTAAAAAATAAATAACTGATAAAAATCACTTGAATTACAATAATCCGATGATTATAAACAGTGAAAGTATTTGTTGTGTTGGAAACAAGTCAAGTCTTAATAAAATATTTTTTATTTATTAATTTTTAAAAAATATAATTCACAACAAAAGACTAAAATTTGTACAAAAATTTTTGTTAAATTGTGATGCTAGTTCTGGTTGAGGCAGATACAGACATATGCTAATATAATAAAACCACTCATTTCATAATATACCGTATTTCAAATGATAATATAATAATCTCTGTCTATTAAAATAATATAGCAAACACTATGACTTTAAATTTTAGTTATATATTGCATACTCGAGCATTAGTAAACATTGCTAAGTTAATCTGTCAATTAATTTAATGTATTTAATTTACAATTAGTAAAAATTAGTAATTAATTAAAAATAAATAAGCTTCAAAAACATTTAAATATGGTTACATTTATAGTTATATTTAAGGTGAAAGTTACAAGATATACCGTAATAAATTTTAAAGTGAAAATTTTTTAGCCAAAGTGAAAAGATTGAAAAATGATAGTTTTAATTTTTTTTTGTTCAATAGAAATATATAATATAAAAATTATTAATTTATTATGCCTGCATAATAAAACTAAAAGCAAGCATAAAGCAAACAAAATAACAAGTCTTACTTAGTGTTTGTGCTCATTACAAATACTATTTACTTGAGCAAGCACATTGCTGTTTTAATTATGAGATAAGTTAGTTCAATTTATTAAAATGTTGGGAAAAAAGATAAATAATAAATGTCAATTTTGCTCATTTTATAGATTAAATTCTTAGAAATCATAATTTAAGATATAATTTTGATTTCTTATATAAACATTACTTGTTTTTATTTAACTGAACCGGATTTGATTTAATTATAATAAATTTAGAATATAAAAACTATATAATTTGTAAACTTTAGACTAATTTAAATTTTGTACTTAATAATTAAATTTTAAAAATATTTAAAAGTGTAATATAAACTATTTTTATAATACAACAATTAATAGTATTGATTAGAATATAATTATAATAAGTTTAAAAATACAACAAAATTATTTGTAAAAAGTTGAAAAGTCTCGAAATAATTTAAGCCGAAAATACAGACATTTGATTAATGGGAATTCGGGCGGGTTTTAGCCCGTTTTGCATATGTAGACCACAAATACGGCTCTATATTGTCTAATATTAACCACTAGAAGCTTAGGGTTAATGTAGCGGAAACTCAAGCGAATGCTAACGATCAGCAGAAAAGACAGATTGAACTATAAATCTTTGTATAACTGTACACCTTCTTTATGGTCGGAGCGAATAAATTATGATAAGCTTGTGTTGTCGTGAAATCTCTATGTTATCGCTTTAGATTATCTATATTCAAATTTTATTCAAATTAAAATCTATAATAAAATTTATTCTACAAAACAATGTCTAAAATAAAGCCCAAAAATATGATAAAAATAAAGTTCAAAACTGAAACCAATGTGTATGACAGCAATGCATTGCAGGAAAAGTAGAGCTATTGTTGAAAGAGAAGCGTTAAGATGGGGTAAACGAATAGTATAATAAGAATAAGTTATTTCTGACGCAAATTCTTTGTTATAAATCTCTGTAAAAATATCTCCGAATCAGGAATAGTTGGACTGGCATTGTCTTATCGCCTAATCGAACTGTTAGGAAATTTTTGAGTTTTTCTGCTTTGGGAAGGAATGCCTGTCTTGTCTTCAATCTTTAGTCAATCACTCATATATCTGTCAACGTGTTTGAGAACTGACGGCTTTTCTAAATATGTAGTCATTTTGTGCGTACGTAAGCATAAGACTCAATACAAGCTTTTTTCGATAACCCAATGAAAGCCTTCGAGCGAAGCCTTCTTTTGATCGCTTATCGGAGTATAACTGAAAATAATGTGAATTTTCAAAGACGAGAGACTTTTAAAAGATAGAGAAATATATAAAATATTGATTCGATCGCACAATGTCTTCAATATATTACATACGAAACGCCATTATTATGTTGAGATAAGAAGAGCAGACAATGTTTGAGCGAACTATTGTAGTTTTGCTCTGTTTTGGTGGTGTGGGCTCAACACAATGCTCGAGTAGGTCTGGAGTAGTGGTGAGCAATCGCACTGTATGTACCGCTAATTTAGTGATCACTACCACAAACTCTGGGCCCGATAGCCGATCCAATTCACAGATTTCAAGCAATTGTATGCGTTTTTCGCTGCTCTTGTGCTAACAGAATAGCGGCGATAATCGAGTGAACCAATTATTACTATTATTTGCATTTGCTAACAGTGCCAACAGTGCTCTAGTCTAGTGCTCTCTCGCAATACTAAATGCAAATATGGGAGTGTTGGGAGCGTAGGGTCGAGTGGGACCTAAGAGAATGATTGTTAAGCGTATGAGCTGTGAAACGGTTCTGCTCTTCTGATTTTGCCTGTGCTGTCAATCTAAATATTCTGATTTCGGTAGGAATGGTAGGAGTTATGAGTTTGGGAGAGCGCGGATGCAATGGATGTTTGTGTTTATGTGCGATCTTTATGTGTGGAAGAGAGTGGAAGAGTGCAGAACAGCTCTGAACCGAATGGCAGAGTATGGCTGAGTTGTGGTGTTGTGGGCGACTACTTAAGAGCAAAAGCACTACTTTTACAAACTCTAAACAAATTATCTTTTGCTCAAATGTTTGAATGTTTGTCGAACTAAAGCAAACATTTTTACTATTAAATCAAATGAATGAATGAATGAATGAATGAATTTTCCAGTAATGGGTTATTTACGCCATTCACTCAATCATTGGCTGCTGTGAAGCACACCATTAGTTGTTCTTAATATTACTGATGCAGACTGTATGACACAAAGAACAAATGGCCGACAAAGAGGACTGGGAGGATGTGCAGGTGTCTAACATTATGATAAAGAGACAGAACAATAATAAAGAATAGCTATGAGTTGTGCCAAAAGTTCAACACAAATATAAATCAGTTGAATAAACATTAGGTTTTTTATTACTACAATATTTCAATTGTTTTCCATTCGTTGAATCATTTTTCAGCGCATTTGTCAAAATTAAATCTCAACTCATTATCTCAATTGTAAACCAAAAGCAATCCTAAAGTTTGGTTTTTGCAATAATTAATCCAAACAATTATTTGGACAAACAGTGAATTTGTTTGAAATCAATTTTCTGCTTCAGTAATCATCACTCGGTTTCTCGAAGCCGTAACGATTTGCAATTACTGAGTCCTGGGCGCTGGGCTCTGGCGTGTTATCAATACATTCGATCTCTATTAGGATAATTAAATGCAAAGAGAAATAAAGCTTTGCCTTAGTTTTCAAACAAACTATGGATTTCTCCCCTCGAGCTCAGAGAGCATTGAGAGTGAGCTGTGAGAGCACAGCATCTGTGCTATTATATACTCAACTCTACATATATTGGCATCTCTTGTCTATACTTACATTTAATGTCAACTAATATCAATGTAAGGAATGACTTAACAGGAAATACCGAACTCTATGGCACATACCGTACATATAGAGCATGTTTTGCAGTACAGACTCACAAATAGAATGAGAAAAAGAAAAGTAAAATCTTTTATATATTTATTCTTCAGAATCGGAGCAGAATTTGTGGTAAATCTGTATTTTTGAGCAAAAAATAAGAGAATGAGAGTTTGAGTGCAATAATTCAGTTGCTTAGACAAGCGCAACGTGTTTGTGCTCTGTAGTCCTCTCAGTGCTCACAGCCATGGGAGGAAAGGGGCGTTTCGATGAAGACGAAACACTGGTGTTTAGTAGTCGACAGCAAACGCCTCTCTATTTTTCTCATTCTCTCCGCAATATCTTTTGTATTCTCGACTCTATTCTCAAACGTTTGCATAGAGTATGACATATGACTGAGCGGTTGGATATAAATTGGATGGATGTGCACAAAGATTTGCTCTACCAGTGCTAAACGGCACTACGAATTGCGCCAACAGTTTGTGTATTATATGTGAGCTTAATAAAAGACACTGAGCATTTTCAACCAGAATAAATATATAGCACATAGAGCACAGACACTCCACAACCAGTGGCCACTTTGGGGTTCATCCAAAACACAAATGCATTTCAACTCAACTGTCATTAAAGACAAACTAAAAGAGAAAATATTGACGAATAAAAAGACCAAAAGCAGTGATCAAACAAAAGAGCAAATATTTCGCTTATTTTTAAAATACTTTATAATAAAATCAAACTCAGAATTAGAGAAAAAGAGAATTTTTGGTTTTTTGGAGCAAAAAGACGAGTTCGCAGTCGGACAGCATGTGATGCATGTAATGCATGTAAAACATGTAAAGCACCCACTTTTACACTAAACACAAAACGTTGTGCGTTCTCAGTGCCAGTGCTCTCTCGGTGCTCTCTCACTGTATTATTCATTGTATTACCTTTCTCTATTTCTCAACTGTACAACAACTGGTCTCTATTGTGAATTCCTGCTGCGCTCAGGCATTGTTTGGTCCAAATATCGAACAGTAAGTTATAGGCCGACCATAAGACCAAACCGATAACGGCTTTGCAGTACAAACAGGACAAACATTGGCAGAGACTCAGAACGAGTGATGTATTGATTCTGCGAGTGTTTGGATGTGTTGCGAGATTTGGTGTCTCAATACATGACCACAGAATGGCATGTCTTCTGCTCGACAACAATGTCTGACAACCTGTACGTTCACTCGTTTTATTGAGTTAAGGAAATTTGAAAAACTAACAAAAATAATAATAAAACCCATTATTCACTGAAAACCACATAAGGGTTGAGCAGAACTGCCCCTAATTTATAGCAATATATCACTCATACAATAGTGGCCTAATGTAGATGAAATCGTAACCCAATCAATGATGCGAATCACATAAATTCTCGCTCTTCCGATCCAAACACCATTCAATTGAATTGAAATTTCGATAAAAACTATTGAACACAAACCGTATACACAAAGTCACATAACATGAGCTGCAACTGCGACTGGGATTCGGGTTTCGAGTTTGTCTTCTTTTTTCTCTACAAACTCTACAATAACTACTATTTCGAGTCAGAGATGTACTGAATGTAAGTCCAACTCAAGAACCCATCATAAATAGAAAAGTTGGCATTAAAGTCGAAGTTATGCATAAGTTATACTCGAATTGAACTGAGTTTTCACATCCGATTAAATGTTCATTTCTGTTGGTCTGTTAGTTCTTATTAACAATTGAACAAAAGCAGAGCTCAACTCAAAAATCTCTTTTTGATGAATGAGTTTATAAGAGCGACTAAAATAAATAAATCTGTGTTCGAGTGCTCTCACACTCACTCCTCTATTGGCTCTAATATGCAAATAATTTCCACATAATAACACAAACTAAGAGGAAAAGACTTTTTTCGATTAGTTTTTTTTCGGCTATCACTTCATTGACGTTAAGGGAATAACACGGATTGGAATGGAAATGGCATAAAGTGCCAGACCTTACAGACCTTTATTGCGCACATTATGCAGTGATCCCATGCCGTGCATTATAGCATTCAAACGAACTAAAGCGGATTTTTTCGGGATTTATGTTTTTGTTCCGATTATTTCATTCAATAGTTTATATACGAATTGCACTGAAAAACGTCGCTCTCGTCTATTCGTCGCAATAATAGAACCCCACGTTCTCGACAGTAGGCCTACTGGCACCTAATGCACTGGTGCTGATCACTATTCACTTCATACACTACTCTTCTAAACCATTATATACTTTGATTCGAGAATTCAATTTCTTTAAGAATTTGCAGTTTTAACAAATTTGTAATAAAAATAATTTATAAATTTGTTGTTTAAACACAAATTCTAAATATAATTTAATTTAGATATTAAACAGTAAGTCAATCGGCAAAAGCGTCAAAAAGTCGGCAAAAAGTCATTCGTTAATTATATTTCACATTAAATTGAATTAATTTTGAAATAAATAATAATTTAAATTATAAATCAATTCTTTTAGTTTAAATAAAAACCATATTTTTTAATTTTAAATTATTTATTAATAAAATAATAAATATTACTAAAACTTACCTGTAATTAATCAAGCTGTTTTAATTTTGACGAATGCTAAATTATCGAAACATCATTTGAATGAACATCAATGCAGATTGAATTGACACAAATTCTTCAATACTTGTTATAAGAATTATCGCTTAACTCAAATAAATTGATGAAATTTATTAGATATTAATTACTCGAAATACAAATTGCTTTGAGTTTTAGTGAATAGAATTACAACTTCTGTAGAACACAATTGTGAACCGAATTAGAGATAAATTTTAAAAATAGCGAAATTGGCGTTCATTGCCGATGAGAGCAGTTGGCGAACGCCGAGTGTGTCTTCGCTGCCAAACGCACTCTTATCTCCGCCTCTATTGGCTTATCCTATAGGAAATTACTGAATCAGACTCATAGTTCACAGCATACTCTAGATTACTATTATTGCATTCTGTGTTCTAAACATTTATACACAGTATATACAGTACAGTATATTCAATGCGTTTATTCAATTCAAGACTATTTTTTGCTAATTAAACAAAAAGTTAAGAAAGAACAAGATAAAATTAATAAATATATTCTGGTTATATTTTTAAAAAATAAATATATAATAAATAGTAAGTGATAGAAACAGAAATGCAATAGCTAAATAGATCTAGGTTGGTTTGTTCGGTGCAGAGACGAGAACAAGAATAAGAGCCAAAGATATTGTTGAAGAGAAGGTTAGCTTTGAGGAGATTGAATGTTGAGTGCAGTCAGGCATTCATATCAAGTCTAAGATCGTAGTCAATAAGCGTGTATTCAAAACAAGCTGTTCTCTACCAAACAAGCTGTCCATCCAATCCCGGCCGCACCGAATGAGCGCACCAATACAGGCCGGCATTCAAAACAGCAATAACAGGTGAAGCTCTTCCTTATTGTTATACATATTTATTTGAGTTATTTTGATTAGAGTTAGTCCAGACATGTGAACACGACTGACAGGCACTCAATGCTCGTATGTATTGCTGACAAACTCTTTATTGACTGAATTAATACAATTTCGGTTCACTAACTGTTTGTATGCATGCGATCAATGCATTTGTAATCCAGATATGAGTAGAACTAATGTTAAAATCAATGTTTTATTATCTAAAACCAATTGTCATTCATCCAAACATGTTGTTGAGATGCCTGTCCGCCAACATGTCCGCACTTTGACAATGGGTGGTCTTCTTATTGATATCTAATGGTTCTAATAGTCACGCAAATTGATTATTAACTATAGATTAGAAATTATTTCCATTAATTGCAGGCATTTATGAGAATTAATAGCAGTTATTATGAATTCAAATTAATAACATTCAATCATAGGTTAGATACTTCTCATTCGTATTCAATCTCTGACTCAATAATATCGATTTGAAAATATTATTTTTTAAACTTATATTTTTGACCTCAATGTCAGATAAGAGTAAAGATATCATAAGTCAAGAGACAAAACGGTAGAAAAATATAATTAATGTCAAAAAAAAAGCAAAAGTTTTACAGAAGAGTATCAAATTAAACAATACTTTATTTCATTAAAGTCTCTCCCCATCTCTCTTCCCCTCTCTCCCTCCCTTCTCTCTCTCTTCTCTCTCTCCCTTTCCCTCTCTTCTCTCTCTCTCTCTCTCTCTCTCTCTCTCTCTCTCTCACTAAATGCAGTTCCTGTAAAAAGTTGAAAAGAATGGAATGGAAGGGAATGGCAGAGAATTAAGCGGTTGTTTCTTACTAATGACGCTTTTCCAAAGCACAGGAATAGTTGCGATGCCTCCTAAGAGAGCCTTCTCTCTCTCCGACAGTTTTCTTAAGATTTTTAAGGCCGACTAAACACTATTAAAGAAATATCTTTGTTGGAGATCATGAGCTGAACTCACATAACATATACAGCGAATACCACAATACGCGACAATGTTTAGGAGCGAAACGTCAAGTAATAGCCGGGAATACGGTATAGAGTATTGAGAGCATCAGTAGTACAGCAGTACTTACACCAGTCATGCATCCAAACCAACACTCTCTGCCTTAGCATTAGATCTGAAGAACTATAAGTGAAGTTCTGTACCAAAGCTTAAAAACTACTGATAATCATCAGCGATAAGAAAGAATTTGTGCGACTTTGCGATTGCGAACATTCACTTCACAAATGCATACAATAATCAAATAGTTGTCTCAATTCTGTTCTTTTCGTTTCCATTTCTTCTTTATTTTCGACTTTCGCGACACAACGACTCTCTTTAATACGAAACTTAATGGAGCCCTCAGTCGGAATGGTTTCAATCATATATTAATTTGTCGGTAAATTAAGCGAATGTTATGTTCACAACAAACAAAATACTGGCAAAGCATACATGAAAAGAGCATTTCAAACAAATTCTTTAAATCTCAGCCCAAGAAGTGCTATTCAGTAAACATATTATCATTTGACGAATCAGAGAATCAAGAGTTCTCTCAATTTATTACTGACTCGTATGAGACAGAAGTTAGGGATGAGAAAGTGCTCAACTAATATAGGAACTAGCATATTTGTCTCTGAATTTAGATAATCATCTTTACTGGATAATTTTAATTCGAAAATTCCATTTAAGATTAATTCTCTTCAATTCAATTCAAATTTTACTTTTAAATGTTTAACTAATCTATAAGTGAATTCAAGTCAGAGTCACTAAACCTTAACCTAATCATACATTTAAATTATTTTTACAATTATTGCTATAATACACAATAATTTAAACTTAAATGCTTTTATCTGGATAGTATTAATATAGCCAGGGTTCGCCAAGGAGGTTGGATATCTAACCCCATCCTGAAAAATTTTGCTTTACCCCTCTAATTTTTTTCAGATATAAACCGCCCTAGAAAATTTTCTTCCAGTTTATAAAAATGGTGTAAATTTAAATAAATTAATGGTAAATCCAATTTAAATCCAGTTAAATTAGCTTAATTTAATCTTGAGTTAATTTAAACCCGGCTAAATTGCCTTTAATTGCGTTTTTCAAGAACAAAATGGTATTAATTTTGACAGGAATTTAGCAATTTTGTGCGAGAAAAATTTTAGTTATTCCTCCCCCTTCCTCCACTTAACTCTTCTTTCCAGACGTACCTTAGCCAACCCTAAAAATGAGCAAACTTAACTTAAAATTCAGCAATAAGTCAAAAATTATAATTATATAAATTTTAGTATATTTACCGTAATTTTATAAATAAATTAAATTAACAAATTTATTTTAAATTAAACAAATTTTATTTTTAATGATAAGTTTGTAAAATAACTTATAAACTACAAAGGCTAATTAGAAATATTTTAAAATATACGTCAAAAAATTCTAACTAAACA
>JAQIYC010000148.1:0-18676 GCA_034699545.1 Porobelba spinosa
ATTGTTTTTTAAAAACCATATAACTGCAAGTTTTAATAAAATTTTTAAGTGCCTCTCTTCCTCGGGGTTCCTCAATTGTAAAATTGGTCAATCATTTTGTTTACAATTATATAGTTTTTTTTGTCAAAAATTAATTGAATATCAAATCGAGTGAAGAGTCGGCAAACAATTTATTGAAATTTTAGTGCAATTTATGACTTATTTTGAATCGAAAATTGATTTGAAAATCAATTAAATTGCGAATCGAGTTAAGAGTCGGCAAACTTTTAATCGAATTTGCTTCCAATTTAATTCTAAGCAAATTTAAAACTTAAATATTTTGTTGATTTAAAAAAAAATAAATTTTAATATTTTTACAACTTATTTTCTATACCATCTGTGTTTGGAAAGAACGCAATTTAATGCAAAAGTTTTAGCCATTTGAGTTACCTGAGTTACCTAGGTTGCGGAACACTGTCTATAAATATAGTCATATTGGAACGCAAAGTCCTCTTTCCCTCTTTCACTCCTCATAACACATGTGAAGCAACGAATCACAACAAAACGTTATCTCAATAATTATTTCAACATTTTTTATGAATGCCCATATAATGATATCATGACGTTCATACGTAATAGGGGAGAAAAAAGGGAAGAGGGACTTTCCAATCCAAGATGGCTATATAATTGAACATGCTAAAATTGAATATTAAAGATGAAAACTAAGCCATAGCTGAGATTTTCTACATCTTCTCCATTCTCTTCTTTTTAAAAAGAATAAAACAATTTTTGCAAATAATTTATTTGATATTTAAAATTGCATTTCTATATACAAAGTGTAAAAGACGTGAAATTCAGTTATAGTTTGGGTTTAAGTAGAACTGAAAGCAATAAATAGTTATATTGACTCAACAAATGAATGGCACAAATGATTACAATTACACCGAATGTACAGTAGATTTAAGATTGAATTTTACATAATTTAGATATTTTGAAACAATTGATGATAAAATACAATCAATAGTTTCAATATTGAGATTCGAATTGCGATCATATCGTACTTACACTTGAATTGCATGCATTGGCACTAATTATTGTAATTAAACTTAAATTATAATTCGTTTTTACAACAAATATATGTATAATAAATAAGTTATTTTTGTATAAACTTTTGACTTATTCTTTCTCTTTACACAAATGTTTAGTTTCTTTTCACACATCAAAACAAACTCCAATTTATATAATATTAATAAAAATTATAAAATTCTATCAAATTTACAAATCATTTCAAAACGAATTTATAAACAATTATGAGATTCTAATGATTAGAAAAGTCCGAATCAATCGAAAGCAATGAGTCTTTACATGAATTCAAATGTGACCTAAAATTCGTTAAAAATCATAAATTGAGCGAAGAGTGAGTCGATGGAGAGTCGATGGAGCGGTGGTCGTCAGCACTCAAACTCTTTGGCTGTAATGGCGTTCAAGTCTTTCATCAAACCCTCTAAGTTCGCCATTTCTTGATTCAGTTCTTCGGTGCTATAGGAAGACTAAAGACATACAAATAATTGCAAACATTTGCCAAAACTGTTCCCAAAATATATTCATTTTCTTACAGTTAGTTCTTCCCTTCGCAGCGAATCCGGGCCTCGAGTAGGAGTGACTGCATTAATGGACTTATAAGACGAGTTGACACCACCGGTCGCTGACATCTTCTTATGAGGACTCTGTGTGTGTATGGGTTGAGGTCTGACGGCTAGAAATGATAAAATGTTAAAATATTTTAAACATTTGTTCAAAACAATTGTCATTTCATACCGTTATGAGTCATCAAAGTATTTGGCGAAGTGTTGAGCGCCGGCGGAGGGGGTGGCGCCGGAACGCTAAAGCTCTTTAAGGGATGGCCGGAGTGTCTCTTTCCGAGGCTATAGTTGACGGCAGGACTAGGACTGACGTTTGGAATGACTTGATGTGACGGACCATTTGAGAGCATTGAAGGCATCGGTGGAGTAGAGCTCGAACTCAGGCCCATATGCAGCGAAGGAGAGGCAACCGGATCGTACAAATGGTGCAAATGATGGCCAGCACTGCCGGCACCTGTACTCGCGTCAAGTGAGTCAAGGTTGACGTGTGCGCGCGGGATATTGAACTGCGTTCGCGGGTATAGCGGCCGCGAAAGGCCAGTTGACGGCTCTAGACTAATGGGGCCGTTGGGCGCAGGCGTTTGCTCCACCGGAATCATTATTGGTTTGGCTCGAAGTGTCTTCCGGGCCGTAGAGGTTCCGCTCACTATAGTTAGGTTATCTGTTGGAGAAGAAGATCTTTTGATGTCTTTATTGATGTCGTCGTAAAGAGAGTCGCCATAAGTGGACGTCTTTTTCGACTTTTCAATGACATCGCAATCCATTTCCTGAGAATTCCTTTGAATTGGTGTTACAGTCATTGCGTCGTTCGTCAGACTCTTATCGATAGCTTTGAGTTCGAGCTGTTCGTTGTGATGGATCCAGAGGTCGGGCGGTTTGAGTTCGCGCCCGCCTTTGCCTTTGCCGAGAGTGCCTTTGCCGGCAGGACTGGTAGCCGCAGCGATATAGCCCTTTGGCTTTCGCATTGCACTGATATAACCGGTGGAATTGCGGGACCGACAGAGCAAAGTGCCCACAACTATGAGCAGCAGCACTGATATGCCTGATATGACCGCTATTATGATGTAGAGAGTGTTCGTCGATATATTGCGTCCGTCTATTGGTTTGGATTAAAACCATTAATTATTATTAAAATCAAAGTTAATATCAAACAACTTGTGCTCTATTATGGTCTACAAAACCTACCATAATATCCGTGCGGATCGGGTAGGGCTGTCAGCAAAACCAAAACACAAATTCGTGCAAAAAAATAAATAAAATTAGAAATTGCGGTCAAAATCATAAAATTCATGCTTTGATTGTATCTTAACTAAAAATTATAACAGATTTGTGCAAAGTATGGGAAAGACAACTCAGGCATACCCTGTAGTGTTTTGAAGGAGACTTCGGGCGAGAGGGGTCCGTAACCCTTGTTATTTCGCGCCTGTATTTTGAAATAATATGTAGAGTCGGGCAGAAGTCCCTTCAAGACTGTCGTCATTTTGTCGCCAATAACCCCCTCTACGACCCAATCCCTATCCCTTTGGGTGTTATCCGTTGTGTAAAATATGACGTAACCAGTGATCTGACCGTTCGGTTGCTTCGGTGGCTGCCAATGAAGGTTAATAAGGGTCGGGTCGTCGTTAGTGGACGGAACTACTGTCAAATCCCTGGGCGGCGAAGATGGAGCGGCTTCTTGTGTAGTGTTGAGAACACTCATACTCCATGTGCTCTCTCTTCGGCTTTTGACGACTTTGACCGCAAACTCGTACTGAGTGTTAGGTTTGAGATCATCGATCATACTATTCAAGTCCGTTGTGTTGAAGTAGCGGTACTTCGGGTTATTCGAGTGAATGTTAGTCGTGTATCGAACCAAATAGCGCCGGTTGTCGGTCACGACCTGATTGCGCGCCAGAGTTGTGTCGGTCCAGTAGAGGATGATTGTGGTGGAGGACAAGACGTGTGCTTTGAGGCCGACGGGCGGCAACATTGGCATTTGCGGCTCTGGCGTCGACTCAATCAACGTCTTGACCGTCTCGTAGATGGGCTGTCCGTCCCCGACCTGATTGAAGGCGCGCAGACTTATCACGTATTCAGAAGACGACTGCAAGTTGTCGATTGTGAACGACCTCTGCTTTCCGTCCAGAACTTTAGTGTAGACGTCGGGAATGCCAACCCCCCAACCAATGGTGTAACCTCTGGTCATAATATTCTGGTTCTTCGGGGGCAACCAACTCAGGTATATAGTGTTTGCGTTGGGTTTCGCTCTCAGATTATTCGGTTTATCCGGAACTTGCGTTTCATCCAAATCGTTGGCAAAGGTCTCGACTGCCATCCATTCGGTCGCCGGTCCGGACCCGTTGACCGACAGCGCAGACATTTTAACATTATATGTGACGCCTTTATCCAAACCCGTCAACTCGTATAGCCGTCGGTTGCCGTCAGTGGTTATAATCTCTACCTTTTTATTGCCTTTTATTTTATATTTGATTTTATATCCAATTATATTAGCATTTGATGAGTCTTTAGGCGGAGGTTCCCAACGGACTATAACACTGGTAGAGTCGGCGGACTCGAGGCTTACGTTTTGAGGTTTGTCCAGCAAAGCATCGGCATATGTGCCCAAAGAGATCTCATCGGTGGCCGGACTCGCACTCGGCTCCACTTGATTGCCTGCAATTAGTGCAAACTCTGTTAATTCACTCAAGCATTTAAAATTTGAGTCTAAGTTTTCCTATTTTTATATTAGGGATGGCCAAGGGGGGATCAGGGGCAATTATCCCCCTTAGTTCGAAAAAACCTTGGCGTCTAAAAAAGTGCGCGGCGCCCACAATTAGTTAGAAGTGCCCAAAAATAGAGAGCAACTCCTATAAATAGATAGAGGCGCCCAAAAATATAGAGCAACGTATAAAAAATAGGGAGCGGCGCCCAACAAATGGGGCGCGGCGTTTAAAATTGGGAGTATCCCATACCTGATCACCCCTAGAATTTTAAAAAAAAATTCCCGATTTTACCCCCACTTGACCCCCCCCCCCCCTGAGCTGGCCATCCCTATTTTTATATACCGTAACAATACAAACATTAAAGTTAATGTCTGGCCATTGAAAAGGTGGTTTCATGCAAACTTGATTTGCAAATTTACCTGAGCAGCTTAATTCCGTTTTAAGCTATATAATCATTGATTATACTACAGTAGATTTTTTTCATTAAAGTTAATGTTTACTGTGTATTGAAAGTAAATATTTATTAAATATATTTAGTCTAATTACCAGTTATAAAATATTAACTACAGTATATTTGACTCGGACATATAATTCATCTCGATTTAATTAAGTACAATATGCAGTATATTATTCTAAGCATTTGTTTATTATATAGCGTGGAACATATACTCTATAACACTGTTAAGGCTACAATTTATAGAATTTTTGCAACAAATTTAATCTAAAATTTGAAACTAAGAGAACAATTAATTTATAATTTGTTTATTTTGTGCCTTATTTTAATAAAATTATGTAAAAATTGAGTAAATTGTTTAAAAACAAGAAATTTATAATTTCTATCATTTAAAAGCATTTAATTGTCGATAAAATCGAGTGAATAGTTGCGAAAGTGCGCCAAACAAAAAGTTGGAGAACTGGTTGTGCTGTGGAATAAGAGGTAGTGATGGTCAGTGATTAAACCCCACAAATGCCAGTGCAGTGTAATAGGCAGGCAATGAGACACTGCGTCTAAGTCTAGGTATTTTGCCCTGAGGTGAGCGCAGGGAGTTGTGAGCCCTCACAGCATCACTGCCGCTCATGCCTCTAGTGCTGCTTTCTCTAGACTGCCATCAATTGGTTGAGAGACCGCCCGCTGTTATTCCAATGAAACTCTAAGAAATGATGAACTCTTGGAGATGTTGTGCCTCTCAATGCACTGCCAGAGACTAACCTAAAGCTGTTTTTGGCACAGGTTTTGCATTTGTATGGCTAAACATATTTCTAACTTAAGTTATACTCAATTGACAATACAAGCAACACAAGCAGCACAAGAGCCAATTCAAGTGCTTCTATTGCATACCAATACAGGTTAAGTGGAAACAGCGCTAAGAATGTGGATATGAGGGGCTCTGAACAGCACATCATTGCAAACATCACTTGTAAAGCAAACCACGCCTTTGACAGAACCTCAAGAAAGAGCTGGCCTTTGAATCCTAAACTTACAACACGTAGGGAATCCAAGTTAAGCATTCGATCCGTTCTATTGTTGGCCACAATTGCATATTAAAGCTTAGAATTTAGGTTTTACTCAATTAGTTTAGACGCGCTCTCATTCACTGTTGGACAGGATAGGACAGGACAGTCAGTTATGGCAAGCATACATACAGTATATCGTATTCCCTCACATATAACGACAAGTTCTTATATTATAAGTTATAAGGTGAATTGGACTATTTTAGGTGTAAGTTAAGGTCCTTAATGACAAATCCCTATAAAATGAGGTAAATTCTTTTTGAAAATATTAACTTTTTCCTATTTTAATCCTAAAATTACAAATGTTATTTAATATAAATAAAATTACAATAATGCTAACTATATGCATTTTCTGATGAAAATACGATTTTCTTAAATGTTTACTTGAATTAATGTCTGAAATCATTTTAATAATTAAACCAAACTATTCATTTAAACATTAAATCTTTAACTGAAACTGCTATCTATTGTTCTTATCAAAGATTATTAACTTATTTCAATTCTAAAAAATTAGTTTATAAATTGTAACTTGTTTTTCTAAAATATACTCATTTAATTTTGTATATTATTTTGAAAACACGTATCAGTCCTCATTTTTAACAACATGTGCTTGTACCCTGGGGCATAAGGATATAAGGTTCACTTCAGTTTATAATGACATGTCGTTATATATGAAATAATACGGTAAACAATTTCAATTTACATTTCAATGTATTTCTATGTACTGTTCGGCACAGTATATGATATTATAGTACAGACTCATTGTTAATACATAAATATTAAATATTTATTTTAAATCTTTTATCCGATTCCTCACACGTTGTGCATAGGAAACAAAGATTTGTGATTCTATTCGGAAATCAATTTTTTAAATATAACTCCAAATCTAAGACTGTTCTGTGTTCTACAAAAAAGGTTTTCTTTCAACTAAACCAAAAAATGGTTGCCTTTGGAGAGAAGAGCGGAAACTCTTGGTTCAAGACTCAACTCCAAGAAGTCTATGGATTGTATGCTCACATGTGGCCAATCATTGGGTGAAACTCATAAGTTATAACTGCAAACAACTGACTGGAGAAGCAATGAAAGGCACTCTTAATAACTTTGAATATTTCTAAACTAAAACATTGAGAGTATGTCCGGCCATTAGATCTGCCTTAGAGTTACAAAAACCTCTTACCGTAGTATTAACTCAAACAATCAGTTGACTCATTTTAAATCAAATCAATTTTCTAATTATTGTAATCATAGCAGACATAACAATGTGGGTGGGGGTGGGTAAGTGGGTGGCGTGGGGGAAGTCCAGTCGGCAACCAAACTGGCTTGAAGTTTTTGCCTCTGACCCCTAGGATTTTGTTCAACTATAAAACCACCTAAAAATTTGTTTAATGGTGTAAATTTAATTTAATTAAAGCTAAATCCGGTTTAAATCAAGATAAATTATCTTAATTTAGTTTAAATCGGGTTAGATAAGATTTAATTGCCGTTTTCGTAAACAAAATGGCACTTTGACGGGGCAAGGGCAAATTTAGGTGCGAGTCCGCCATTTGTTTTTAGATTTTGAAAAATTTAGTAATTTACCCCATGTTAGAACCCCTGACTAAAGTTATGTTTGGCAATAGCAAGTACATCAAGACAATACCAGTTCAGTTTTAAGTATTCGTTAACCATTAGATTTCTCGATGAAAAACAGCACTATTTTGGCAGTACTGCTAGTATTGGTCAATAAACAAAATACAATTAACAACGAAAAGGTAAACAATTTTCAATAGTTCTAGTCTCTCCCCCTTCCCTTATATCCTCCCCTTTTCTCTCTCTCCCCTCTCCATAGTCCATAGATTAATTAGCAATAGCCATTAGCCAGATAACATAGATGCATAAACAGAACATGCCTCATGCCTTCAAAGCATATACGTATACTGTATATTGTAGTACATTGAGTATATTATATACATTGTATTTATTAGAAATAGAGTGTATTGTAAATTAGCACAAGATTTGTGTTCAACTCATTCATCTCAACGGGATTAGGCCTAATGGTGGAGCGATGCTGCAGCAGCACTGGAGGACTTTCTATTTTAATAATAACTTATACTGTACATACAGTTTACAAGTTATAACTTATGCGAATAACTCGAACCAATACTAAAGTTTAGTCATTTAAGAGTACATATTATGTGCTTTAGAGAGAAAGCGGAGAATTAGAGAAAAGTCTTGTGAAGAGCGCTCAACCGACTTGTTCTGCATCGATGGCAACGAATACTAATGTCTTTAATCAATAAAGAGATGTTTTCACAACACTCTAATCAACTTAATTATTACTTTCTTTTCCATTCAAACCAATTATTGAGTTTAAACACAAATAAAAATGAAATTCTCTTAAATTCCGATCGAATTTTCGAAGTTAGTTATTACCGCTTAAACGATATTATGAATGAAAATAACATAAAATACTATTTTTCATGTTTTTAATTGAGATAAGATCTAAAGATTTTCAATTCGAGTCTTGTTTTTGTTTTAACTGAATATTCACTTTTGTTTTTGACTTCGACTTTAAAATTTAAACCAAATAAAACTTTTTTCTCGTGAGACTGTTGTCTAAATGTGATTAAAAGTGACTAATATCTCGATATACTGTATAGCAAATCAAAAAAGCACTTCATCTGAATTGAGTAAACAAATTGAAGAGTATATCACAAAAGGCAATAAAAAATATTAAAACATTTGGTTATTATCACAACTTCATTGTAATCATCGCCTTTGTGTCAAACGTGAGACTATTATCTCATCCAATCGATCCAATCAATCGAATCGATGCGACTATTGAGTCAATACAGTACAGTCTAATTCATTTGTTTGCTTTAGTTTCTAAGTTGTAATGCAACTGCGTCTGAGTTATAAGCTACACCTAGATCAATTGCAGTATTCTCTTATTTTGTTCAACAAATATTATGTTTAAAGTTCACTTTAATCAAATTAATAAACCCAAACCCATAGACCCCCACCTCCTAACACAATGTGTTTTGACATTTATTTGTATATACCGTAAAACTCATTAATAAATCCTTAAAACGAAAATTTCGAGCGAAAGGAGCGAAAGCCATGACTTCAATACAAATATTTGGTAGACATTGGAAATCGCTTCGAGAGGTTCGGAATCAGACGATTATAGCAACAAATGTTTGATTAATGCGTACAAACTTTGCAAACCTTAGCGAACCTTTGCATACCTATCGGTTTGGTTGAAATTTATTGCTTTAAGCACAGGAGAGATGAATGAGACGGGTCTGAAGTGAATGTTAAGAACAGAGCAACAGTTGATCGAAAGAAATGAATACATTGTGAGAAACATAACTATTATAACAACTAAAACAATCTTAAAATTGAAAATAAAAACTCGATTTAAAACTAATTAATTAATGGAAACAAAAGAAAGGAAAGGAAAGGAGATATGAGACAAATAAAGACAAATAGAGGCCAACAGATAATGAGAAAATGGTTGATTCGCTCTTTGGTATAGAGTTTCGCAAAACAAATGTTGAGAATATTATCTGAAGTAAAAACAGTTTGTTTAGAACACAAGTAAAGCACAGATGCGTTCAATGCATACAAAACATCACTTTCGCTCTCATTCTCTTCAATTCAATTGATTTTGAGCTCTAGTGAGTCACTAAATAGGAAGTCCTAAAACGTATGGCCTTTCGCATACACTCTATACTAGACTCGACTGTATAATACTTGTACTACTGTAACACGACTTATACTACTGTAACAGTATAATAAAGACCAGGGAGGTCAGATGGGGGAATCATGCCCGTCAACCTCCCCCAGAATTGAAAATTCGCCCTCTAACCCAGGACCCTCCCTATAAATTTAGCAAATTTTTACTTTTTTACTTGAAAGGGATGAATGGAAAAGAAGAGAAAAGAGTGAATGACTAACACTGAGAGTTGATTTGATTTGAGTATTGAATTGAAATTCAAAACAGAAATACAGAATAACTACTAAATTGGTTCGGATGGCAGTGAGTGCCGAAATGGCAGTACAGTATTGGCGCTTTGAGACACCACTAGTGATACTGTAGGGGTAGAGCAGAGAATTGTGCGATTAATGAATGATTAGTTTTAATACTCTGTAGTTGTCGACCAAAAAATGTTTAGTAATATAATTATATAATTAAATAAATATACAATTAGTTTAGAATAAGCCATAGAAAGCACATCCACTCCATAGACCACTCCATAAGTCTATACATTAGAACTGAACAAACTTTGGCTCAAATCCAAAAACAATAGCATTTAATGCGATATAAAGTGAACAACAATTCAATTGAATTGAATTGAATCGACAAAACATTTAAATAAATAAATAAAAGTCACGAAAAGTAATGAAAACAATCAAACAATTGGTCTCAAAGTCTCACCAAATACTCCAAATCCGGTATTTATGGATAGAATTAAAATCCATTCGATTAACAGAAAATGCATTAAATGGTTGAATCGATTCAAAGATGTCTTTGAATTATAAGACTTTGATTTCGATTCAATTCGATTCATATTGTCATTCATTTCCATTCAATCACTTATTAATTCAATACTTCTTCGGATATCACATCCATTTGATCCGAATTCAAATTAATTTAATAATTAAATGCATGAATAGATCGACCAATTGGTGACACTTTTGCTAATCATTATTGCAATAGAAATGCAATCATTAAAAGACAATTCAATTATTTTCCGATTATTTCATTCATTTGTTTCAAAATTAATACAAATTTGCAAAGAATTGAGCCATTGATGGAACAGAGCTCTTAAAGTCACTGAAGAGATGATCTGATTGTCATATCCATGAATAGATAGGAAAGCAATGTTCGAAATGAAGGCTAAGATTGGAATCGATTGAATGTTAGACTTAATTGAAGACTAAATTGTGTGAAAGTCTAATAGAGTTGGTGTAGAGGTTTGGGAGGTTTGGGTGAACGCCATTCCAGAGCCAACACAATGTGATTGAATGCCAAACAGTCTGGAGTCGAGTCGACACTCACTTCACTACTCTATTCAATACAACTGCTGTCTCTCTGTCTCTCCTCTCCTCTCCTCTTATCTTCTCTATTGACGACCAGTTCTACACTCGAGTCAAGGCTTCAAACAAACCAAACAAATGCTTAATACTAGTGCTCTCTATTGACGCCAAAACAAACACCGAATGCAAACGCTTCGACACTTTCGACACGAACTCCGATTGAGATCTCTTTCGAGCGTTTGTTCTTCAAATACAACCAATTGTTTCAATCGTTCAATACTTATAAATAATAAAATTTAATGCGTATTAAAAATGCAGTCAATTATGAGATACACAATGAAAATAAGTGTTTGTTTTGTTCCTAATTTACAAATCGGTTATTATAACAAAGTTTGCAAATCGTTAATAGTTTTGTGGATTTAATGAAAAAATGATTATTTATTTGTATTAAATAATAAAATGCATAAATGAATTCATTTGTCGTATAAAAGCAAATCCGAATCAACTGTTCATCGTTTGCCGCGACCTCTACCGCGTCCTCTGCCCCGGACGGGAGCACTGACTTCGGGAGAGGGAGACCTCTGCGTCGGAACTCTAAAGTATTTCAATTTAATTAATTAGCGGTAATTCAAACAACAATTATTCAAAAATACTTTTTCGCAATTCTCGCGGATTTCCTTTGTGGCGAAGAGTCGTCTTCGGGCGGACCGATCGGCGCCGCGTTTTTCGGAGGTCGGCCTCGGGTTCGCTTCTGAGATAGTTTACCTTCGGATTCGATCGTCTCTTTCTGATCATAAGACTCCTCCTCCTCTTCCTCGTCATCTTCTGCTTCTTCGTCCTCCTCTACCTTGTCGTTGTCATCAATGGATTCGTTCTTTTCTGGCTCTTCGGTCACAGATTTATCGTTGGATTCATTAGTCACTACTTTAGAAGCGGTCGCACGAGTGGTTCGGCCGCTATTTGTGGCCGCAGTCTCTGATTTCGCGCGTTTCGGAATCGAATCTACTTTTTCGGTGCCATTCGTGTCGTCTTCGGTATTAATTGTTTCGATTTGTTGTTTGCGAGACCTCTGGATCGGATTGTTGTGCATGTGCTCGCCTTCCTGTTCGATTATGACTCCCTCTTCAATCACATTCTCTCCAGTGATAACAACTATTTGTTGTTTGAGTTGTTGCTGCTGTTGTTGGGAGGCTTTGGAAGGCCGGCCTCTTTGGGGCGGAGGTATTGTAGGCGACTATGCATTGAATCAATGGGTCAAAAGTGATAATCAATTAAACAAAACAATTAGCGCTAAAACCTGTGGAAAAGATTTGGTAATCTTTCCGAGAATTTCTGCTTCGAGTCCACACCTCTTCGGTGGCGCGAATTGCATTTCCGTCGGCAAATAGCACTTGAGGTTGTTGTCGGCCGCCGATGCAGACACTACGCAAACAATGGTTAGGAAAGGGATTAAACCGATTCATATCAATATGGAAATACCGGTGAAGTATTTGGCCGGCAGTGAGGGCTGGACCGGAAAGTCTTTGAGCAGAAAGTTCTGGGTTTTGCTCATAACGAGTCCGAGCGCTAAATCACAGCCGCAATAGATCTTATAGTTAGTCATCGTTGCCATTGAGTTGGCGTTCGATGCGTTCGGATCCGAATCTTGTGTTTGTGAGACCCGATCGACGCAAACCTTTATGTTTTCAAACGTTTTCTTGAAGAATGAGAACGAGTAGTGTTCGTTCTTAAGCACAAGCGGTTCCATTATAAACCAAAGACATTCTGTTCCCATAACCGTTCACTCGATTAGAATCGATATTCAATTACTTGTGACTAATTGGCAAACCTTTAACGACTTGGAGTTGTGAGACGTCATCGTATTTGACATAAAAAGGCATATAAGCCAACAGATGGATGACATACGGCATCACACAGTCAGGCATTACGCTCTTCATGTTGGCCACGGACTTGGATTTTATCAATTCGCGGCGTTTCGCCAAATTCAGCAATAAATACGATCTAATTATTAGAATTATAAACAAATGTTACATAACTTGCGATTTACACAACAAGTCCTAAAACTGACCGCAACTTGTTTTTGAATGAAGCCGTTCCCTCATTGCTGAAGGTTCCGCCCAAACACAGAATGGCCAGGAATTCGAGCCCCAGTGCCAAAGACATCAATCCTTTATGCAATTTAGTCGAAAACCTTTCGCGAACAAAGTCTTTGGTATCCAAGAGAACAGTGGCTAAAGTGTGCCACTGGTCGGCAGACATAATGGCCAGTGTTGTCGACGGGCTCTGAATAGTATTGTCGCCATTAGACGACACCGAAGTGATTGAGTCATTGCAGGCAATCTTAAGTATCGCGAGGGCAGCGGCCAGTCGTATGTGCGCCCTCTCGAGTGTAGTCCCGGCCCGGCTTTCCTCATTCAAATCGCCGCCATTTTGAACGATTGTCTTCAATAGCTTTAGAGTATTCGAAGCCGTCTTTTGATATACACCTGAAGACAACAATATTTAGAATTGGGACAAATATAGTGCAAATAATTGCATATTTCCGTTACCGAACACTTCCTGTTGACTCTCAGGCATGACTACCGAAACAAAATTAAAACAAATGTCAATAAATTGAAAACTAGAGCTCAAGAGTTAAACTACTGACCAATTAATGTATTGATTTTGATGCCATAGAGCCATCGAACCATTAATTTGATTCCTTCTATCTTTGCCTTCACTTCTTCACTGCAATACTCGTAAGTGACCGACGGATCAGTAATTTCTAAGAAATTCATTAACAGATCAATAATCAGAATTCCAATTAAGTTGAGATTCAAACCTCTTTGACGTTCCGACTCTTCTAACGACGAGATTTCAATATCGGTTTTCATGTCTTTCATAAGCAATCCCTGAACTATAAACTTCTGAACTATAGATCGAAGAACTTTGGGGAAGAAGGCGTGTCCGCCACAAATGGCAATCATTCCAAGAGTGACCAAATGGGACCGAAAGTATGGCGACGTTTCCAGTGATAAACCGCTTGCCTTCAAGACAAACAATTAGGAGAAACAATGTCTGAGAAAAACAATTCTTTACTTTGATTTGATCTATGATTTCGCCAAATATTTTCATCTTTTCGTTTTCGTCAGCGATTATCGCATTCAAGCACTGAATGGCATACTTCGCCTGTTTTGTTGTCGAAGCTATTCTCAACCCAATTATTCTTATTAATCCAATCATTAAATCAAAATAAACTGCAATTGTTTACCCTTTAGAACAAATCGGTCGACAAGTCTGGGAATGACATCATCGGAGGCCCACCAGGGAATCGACGCGCACTGCCTCTCGTCATCTACGACGTCATCACAAGCACCGGCAGCCGCACCGATGTTTGTCAAGATCTGTAGAATCAATTCCGAGACCTCGTGTTGGTCTCCGCTCTGCCATAAGAACGGCAACAAATAAGAGGTAAATATTTCCCTTCCGTGAAAGAGGGCCGGGAAGACAGACGACAGGCTCTGTGCAGTCAATCATTACATTTAATTAGAATTTCGAAATATTTAGTTAACAAGTGTTTCGCACATAAATCAATTGAAGTCCCCTTTTGGCGGAGTTCTCGACTCCCATCTGATTGTCCAGTTCTCCGTCGCCCAGAAGAGAGTCGGAAACGTAATTAAATAAAATGAGTAGACCTTAAGGCAAATGGTTGTTAACTTGGCATCATTAAGCGCACAGGTAGGTGACATACCCTGATGATCGACCATTATTGGAGCGATTCGTTCCATCAATTGCTTAATAATCATATAAAACGAATTGGTCTGAACTGGAAATCCCAAGGATTTCAAAACTTCTCTAACGCTGGACTCAATGGTCGAACTCGGAGGGGGAAGTACTACAGTTCCATCATCTCCTGCCTGTGGAAACGAAGTAGACGTCACTATCAGTTCCATGTGCTCTCTGAGCGCCGGATTTATTTCTGAAAATAATATTATGTTTAAAAATATTTAATTAAAATATTAAATAATTAATTCGAACCTAAATTGCGACACAATTTAGTGATGTATTCGTCGGCCTTCACCGGTTCCGGCAAATTCTTAGCACAGATTTGAATCTTCTGTTTGAGCAGTTGATCCCTTTCGTCAGTTTTTTCATCTCTTAATAAACATTTAAATAAAATGAGTTTCAAAAATGCTTTTGACAATTGAAAAGAAGGTAAGTATAGTTGTAATGATCAGTGACTCACTTGAGAAGATCGAGCACTTCCTTCACTTGTTTCCGAACGCATTGTTGTTGTCGAAGCAATTCATTGAAAGCTCGGGCGGCGTGAGAGTCGATCGTACAGTAAAATACGTAAAGATTTTTCATTCGTTGAGCCAATGGCAGAGAGTATGGGATCAGACATGTGTGCAAAATGCGTTCCACTAATAGTCTACTCAATGATTGATTTAATTTCAAACTTTGAAAGAGGTCTAGACTCTAGACTAGAGCACAAACCTGTCGTCGAGTTGTGTTTGATAATTGATGTAATTATGCAAACATTTGTTTTTAATCCAATTAAGCATTCGTAGCGACGAGTTCGCGCTTTCCGACACATTCGCGCTATTGTCCGGTTCGCACAGGTCTCCCATTGAAGACACGTTATAGAGTTTGTAGAGTTGAGCCATTCCTAGAAGAGCTTCGCGTCTTATCTTAAACTTCTTGTCTAACGTTCTCTCCTATCGAATGACGACAACAGTATTAAAACAAAATAATCGAATTAAACAAACAATTAATTTAAAGTACAGATCAGAGCCATGGAAGTGAAGTCAAATCATTTTAAATTATTAATAATAGACAAGAGAGTCATCACTAAAGTAACTAAAGACCAAACTAGACCAGAGCCGCCAACGCCTACCTTAACGAAGCTCAACAGGTCTTCATTGATGTGATCGATGCTCTTCTTGGCGGCGCTGATGATAGCCATAACCACTTCGTATCTCACGTTTTCGTCTGAATCGTGTTGTCGTTGTCTTCGAGTCAACAATGAGTTAATAGTAATTTGTTTGAAGCGATACATCGATCGAAGCAATACCTCAATTGGTCTCTGATATCGTCGCGCAGTTCCGGGTGATTGACCAGAAAGTGCATCGAATACTGAACGCAACGCATCCGTACGGTTACGCTTATGTCCCGAAAGCGACCCAAAAACGACTTCCAAAGCTCGGGATAGAGTTCGGCTAAACTCGAGTCTTTGTCTGAGAAGAGTCGCGCCAACAGTTTGGTGTAATCACACCTTTCCTTCTCATCAATGCTTTTCACTTTGAACTCCAATTGCGGCAAAATTCCTGATTAAAGAAATGAGTTATTAAAACACATTTGAAGTAGAATTGAGTGCAAGACTAACCGTCCATAATGTTCGGGCAAATGTGGTTCAGTTCGTATATAAGTTCGCAAATCTGTGTGACTGAAGTCGAGACGGAAGAGGACTTTGAATTGCGCGACCCCTTCGAGGGTTGCTTGTGGTGCACCGGAGCACTACCTTCTTCCTCATTATCAATGTCTCCGGCGTTGTCTTCAATGCCGTGAGTGATGGCATTACAGAAATAAGTCACCAAATATGGTTCCATTGTCTTATTGGTCTTCTTGAGAATCTGAACGGCTAACCAATTGGCCTGTTTGTTGAGGGTCTGTATGAGTGCAAACACAACAAATTACAAATACTGTAAGCATGAGTTGGTTCAAAGTTGAGATCAATCATTAATCAGTGCTGACTCCGGTGCGATATGGATGTCATCAGTGATCAGATGAGTTGGTCTTCGTTTAACGCTTTTAATGCTTTAGTTTAAAGAAAAGAAATACCTTTTTTGGATCAATAATGTGCCACAAAATGATTTCAATGAGTTTCGACGAGACTGTGTCCGCCTCTATGATCAAAGGGGTCAACATATCGAGCATAAAGTTCTTCACTTTGTCGCTATGGTTCTCATTAACGATCTGTTTGTTATGTATTATTCAAATCAGTCATCATTTGCACAAATCATTAAAAGTTTATTAAATTGAGTAAAACCTTAAATATTAACGAAAAGAGTTGACAAAAGATGTATTGCGAGTCTTCAAGTTCGATGCAAATGTTGAACGACTTGACCCAGGCCAGGTTCTATGACCCGAACATATTCAATATATCGACAATTAATTCAAATCAATTAAAATTAGTTTAATTAAACTCTTTTGCAAACCTCTAACAAATAGAAGTAACGCTTGAAAGTCGCGTCTTTCGGGTCTTGCAATCCCTTCAACGTTAATGTATTCGTTATTAACAATACTTTAAACAATTTGTGGAAAACTTTCATTCAATTCAATCGCAAATTACTTACTTTTAATTGTTGAATAAAAAATAGAAATATGTGTTTAATGAGCTCCGGGTGTTGATAGGGGGCGTTGGGCGCATACACTCGAAACACGTCTGCGATAGCACAGGCGACCAGGAGGCGGACGTCACGGGACGGGTGCTCAAGGAAGTAGTCGCTCGCTTCGGTAAATATGCAAATATGCAAATATCGATTAGTTTCGAAAATACATTCGATTAAAGCAAACGTCGATTCTTACACAAATAAAGAGCTAACGGAATATATCCGCTGTTGTCCTCTTCCTGAGACATCTGCTGGAATGCCATCGATATGTCTTTCAGTCTATTCACACAATTATAGCCAATTAGTGCTTATTTTCAATTAACTGCATATACTCTCAACTATTCAATACATCAAAACAATTCAATTTATCAAACAATCGATTCTTTGAGAAGTAATAATCGGATTCTAATTAATCTCAGTTTCGATGCAATCATTGATTTGGTTTAGATATGGATAGAAAGCGCGCCTATTGTCCAAACCTTAGTTCAGCCAATCTGTCCATTAGTCAACTCGAGTGACGGTCTCTTTGACCGAAAGCCTAATCAAGTGTTTATCTAAAGTATGCGAAAGACTCACAAATAGCCATCACTTGCATTGCAATAGCAGTTAAGCTAAAGCCAACACAACTCTAATCGGGTATTGATTTAAATACAATTAATGCTAAACTAATCGATTTAAGTAATAATTGAATAATTTCAGCCATTTATAAGTCATTGACTGTTTTGAGCGCCAATTAATCACTAAATGAATGGTTAGTTGTGTTTTGGTCACAATTAAGCCGAGAGAGTCCTGATTGGAGGTGTGAGCGCACGTACCTTCTGATGAGGTCATCGGTGGGCAGCTCTTCGTTGATGTCTTTACAACCGGTCGGGTATTTGATGTCTTTATTGCTTTGCGAAGACATTGCGCTTTGTTTTGGCATTTCTTAGACAATCGATTCAATTGTATTCACTTCCGGTTAGACATTAAATGCCATTCATTTCATACAAGACTTGATTTGATTGTGAATTCAATAATTGGTTTATAAATGAAGAAAATAATTGATAATTAGATTAAAACTGAATTAATGACAATATGTGTTGACTTGAGTGCCTCTGGAGCTGACGTTCAACACAACCGCTGTTGAGACGACCATTGCTTACAGAATGCACTGTAAAGGCGCAGATCAGCGCTTATGCGGTCCTAAGTGTTAGCAGTTTGAGGATAAAATGCGACACAAATTATACTGTACTTGTACAATTGTACTTTATTAATGTTTAAGCTGTTATATAGTATTAACAATTACAGTATTAAGCATAAATTACTTTAAATAATTCGAAATTTTTACAATAAATTTTACTGTATTTGTTTTTAATATTTTTTGTGTTAGCCATGTTGATTTTAATTTATAGATAACAGAAAAAACTATTATTAATGTATTAATTTAATACCTTTTTTGTAAATAAAT
>JAQIYC010000149.1:0-18664 GCA_034699545.1 Porobelba spinosa
TTGAATCACATTTTGACTGAAATTAAGTCAAAACCGAAAGACAATCGAAAGACAATCGAAAGACAATCGAAAGACAACCGAAATGTCAAACAATTATTTGTCGGAAATTAAAGTAATTAACGAATCGAACGATTATTATCTGTTGAGTGAATCGATTGGTTCGGGAAATGAATTGAAATATGAATTGACGTTCACTTCAGTCGACAAATCATTTAAAGGAATCATTGATTTCGAAGAATATAAGCGATTGAATCCAAACGAAGAATCGATGCAAGAGTTGAATGAGAAAGAGAACCAATTGTTGGAAGCGATGAAAATGGGCTCAAAGGCAGTCGAAACGGAATCTAAAGATTCGACCGTTTATTCAAAAGTCTTTGAGTTCGACATCCGTTCCGACCATTTGGTGCGGATTTGGTTAAGTATTTACGAATCGAACGAACGGATCGCCAAAACACCGGTTCTGGACATCAAATGCCAATCGATATCTACTACTGAACTAATGTCACAAATGTATCGCAAATTGGTTTTGATTTTTCGATCGAAAGACCAATTGATTGAAGAACTGAAGGAACAGTTGAAAAGTGTTCGCGAATTGAGAGACAAAGCGATTGAAGATTTGGATGACTTTACTGTTAAAAAAGTAGAAAACGATTCAATAGTTTTCACTAAATTTGTGGCAATTCTTAATGAAAAGAAGAATAGAATCAAAGAACTCGAACAACAGATAAGGAATTAATACTCGATTTCATTGTTTTTGAACGAATCGATTGCTATTTATTAAGTTTATGTACTTTTTATTTAAATTAATCTAATATTAAAATTGTTATAAATCTGTATTTTTTATATACTATTAAATTAACGATGCGCAATATCGATCAACTCGGGGGTGGGGGTGGGGGTGGGGGTGGGGTGGGGTAAATAGCGGAGTTAGAGTTAATTTGGTTATATTAACATTATTTTTACAGAAATTTTAATAAATTTCATTTGAATTCTATATAATTCCAAGTAATATAAATAAAAGTTAATTTAAAATTATTGAAAACTAAAATCTTTTTAATATTAATCATTTGTTTAATTATAAAAATTGAGAATTATGTCAATTCTCGCGCAAATCAGTTCAATATTTGTTTTAAATTAAAACTAATTCTAAATGAGTTTACTTTATATCGAATTAAATAACTTTACATTCGGTTAGAAATTGTCTTCAATTTTGTTTGTTTTAAATATTAAGAACTGATTGAACAGAAAATGGTTAAGAATTTGATAATATGTCGAAAAGTAAGTTCAGTATCAGTACTGTTTGCGTCAGTTCTGGTGCTGTTGTCGAGCAAAACCTCCAAAAGCGACGAAATATGTGAAGCAGTGATAGTCGACTCAATCACGACATTACAAAACGGAACGATTGCTATATTCCGTCGAAACGACGTCTGGTTTCTGCACCCAAACGAGTCGCTGTACGGGCCCTGTCCTATAGCCAGTGTTTACGCCGAAATGAGTGGACCCGTCGACGCGGCCGTAACCATCAGCAGACACGACACGATCACCGAATTCATTGGTTCGAGTGTTTACTTCGATAATATGAAATACTTTACGTATAAGAACTTAGGCCAGTATGAGGTCGAATGGGGTTCACTGGTATACCTGCCCCACGCGGGTGAGCAGGAAGAAATCGGCTCTACTGTTCCCCAAGCGGCACAGTATATGAAAGGGCCGATCAGTTACTCTTACTTCGACCCACACGACGGCAAATCAAAGTTTGTCTTCCCTGACGGCACTGTCCTATCGTTTGGGTTCGATATGGGCACCCAATACGACGTTCCCAAGATCTCAACCATTTACGAAGAGCTCAGTGAGTATGGCCTCAAAGATCCAGTTCCGCAAACACTGACCGGAGCCGTCACTCTAAGTAAAGGCAAAGAACACGAACTCTATCTCTTCAATGGTTCGACTTTCTGTTCCATAAAACTCGACACCAAAGCGGGTGAACAGAAATGTCTTCTCAAACCCAACAAAGAGTTTCTAAATTGTGATCGAGTCGTCCGGAAGAATGGTTTCTGCGTTCGCTCCGGTCCTCAGGACTTGGCGACAGAAAGTGCCGAAAAGCCGATTAAAGCCGATGTTCCGAATGAAAAACCCAGAGAAGAGAGTCCGAGCGCTCCGGAAGTCAAACCAAATGATCGTAATAACGAAAACAAAATCGAAAGCAGAGCCGAAACTGAACACAACGGCCCGAAACTGCTGGAGTCGAGCAATAAAACTATTATTCCGAAAAAAGGCAGCGCCGACTCCCCGGCCATTCAACCCCTCGTGTTTTCGCTTTCTTTTATTTCGTTTATTTTATATATTTATTGAAAATATTTATTATAAATAGTTTATAAAATTGTAAAAAAGTTTATTAAAAAATTCTGTTTTCATTTATTGAACAAATATTTAAAACAAATCAAAATTTGATTAATTGTTTGTCGACTGAAGTACACAAACCAGCGCCAAGTGTTCGGACGGAAACACCAAACTTGGAATCGCTTTGTATTGTTTGACCACTTCATCACTTGGAGTGGAATTACTTCCGAAACACTAAATATTGTACACATTTGTCGCCAAATGTATAACCGAGACATCCATTCATATTAAAGGTTTAACTGAACACTCATTTGTATATAAGATCTGAAGTGAGAATCGGATTGCAGTGATTCCGTCACTATTTTGTCGACTTCTTCTAACCAATAAATGTCTGCTTTATATCCAATCAGTTCTTTAATCAACAATTGTTTTCTAAATAGTTTTTTGGTTTCGTTTTTGTCTTTTTTATATTCTTTTGGATTTTGAGAATTGGATTTGTTGTAAGTTTTTAATACAATTTGTATTACAAATTATTTGTATTTACAAATAAACTCATTTGTAGACAAAAATCAAATTATTAAAATTAATTCAAACATTATATCTCGAGCAAGGTAAAGCAAATAAACAAGGTGATATAATTTACAGTGAAGTAAAAACTGTGAAATTTATTATAATTAGAGAATTTCATTGATTTTTGTTGAATCGAAGAATTTGTTGTTTCGTTGCTTTGCTTAAAGTGTTGATCGAAAGTATGATTTGTATTAATAAAAAGCAAAACATAATTAAATCGATTATTATTTCAAAAGGTGTGACAAAGAGTCCAAAAGCCGCTGAAATTTGTCGAAACAAATGAATCGGAAATTGGATTAAAACCGATAACAACACAAAAGCCAATAATTGGCGAATTTTTTCGAATAAATTTCCGATATATCCTAAATAGAGTCGAGGAATCTCTATAACTATTAGTATTGTTAGTGAAGTTATGGCCAAAAATTGGTGAATCTCTGAAAGTTTGTCCATCTTTTGGTTTAGACAACATATTTCGGATATAATCCAAATCGGAGTGAAATAGAGATTAAAATATAAACACATTTGAAGCCAAAGACTTACAACAAATTCACGGCTTCTTTCACTTAAATCAGATGAATATTCATTGAATTCTTGATTCAAATCTATATTACTCTCCATTTTTAGCGATATTTTAAAAACTTTTAATTAAATTAGATTAAGAACTGATTGAAAGAAATTCTACAAACAATTAGACTTTACTTCAAATCAGTATTTGTTTTGATTCATGAATTGGTTGTCAAAGAAACCCAAACATCAAACGCATAGATTCGGTGATATTTAAGCCAAAGATGTAAACAGTTGGTCGATTCGAGGGCAGGATATACTGTATGCAGCGTACCTATGCGAGAGTGTGATAGGAAATTGTGGCTTAATTGCTAGGTGGCTTGATTGGTAAGGTGTGACCAAAAAGTTAAAATACGCTTTATTTTACACCGTTTTTATCTGGATTTAAATCAGAGATACCTAACTTAAACAAAAGCCTTAAAATGTTACGATTAAATAATTTTAATGCTATAAATTCAAAATATGATACATTTTATTCAAAATAGTGGAATGTTTACAATTCTTACCAAATTACCTAGGGTATACTTGCATGCAATTGTATGTGATTTAAGGACAAATTGAATAAATCAAAATCTACTGCAATTTTATCTAGGTATAATTGCACCCCTTCTGACAAACCGAGATATAATTGCATATAGTTTTTTAGTTTTAAAGCTATATATTTTGAATTAAATAATGTTTTAATAAATATAAATAGTAATTTACAATATTTAGAGATATAAACGTTAAATACTTAGTCTAATTAGCGATTTAAACGTTTATAATAAAATATTGCTTGGTTATGTTTTCAATGAAAGACAATTCGATCAAAATTTGTGACATATTTTGATTACTATAACATTAAGTCTACCTAGAACAACTTGTTTTCAGACAATACTATAATTTATAACAACTTATATACGAATATTAATTTAAAATTTTATTTTCACAATTTATTAAAGTTTAGCTCAAAACCTATTGCAATTTTATCTAGATATAATTGCACCCCTTCTGACAAACTGAGATATAATTGCATGCAAGTATACCCGAGGTAATTCGGTACATTATTAATAAAAATAGTATCAATTATATAGAAAATATTAAATTCAGTTATTTAAGAGTTTCAAGAAATTTAATTGAAAATAAAATTAAAAGTTTATTCGGATTTGAGTCTAATTCCAAACAACTGTTTTGAATCAAAATGGGAATACATTTCCAAATGCTGTTTCAGAACTTCATTATTAGATTTGTGAACTGAACGCAAAAGTCGATCGAAATGTTTGTTTTCTATTGAAACGCCTTTTTCCGGACGAAACAAATTATGGTTCAAGTGATGGATTGACGTTAAGTACAAAACAGGACTCTCTTTCGGATTAAGAGCTCCACAAAGAAGTGATTTTAAATACAATTCTAATACTTGAGAATCCGTTTCGATTGGAAATAAAAAGTTGTCAATCGGAGTCAAAACCTAAAACGAAGAAAATTAAAGCATATTTTCAATTGAAAACAAATCAATACAAACCTCTTCGAAACCAATGCTAACAATCCTGAGAGCAGTTAAATACTCAGAAAATAGTTTAGTCCTAAATAGTGGACTACATCTGGACTGACAGAAGACCAACAAATAGTTGATAAACAGTTTGTTTCCATAAGACACGGATTCAAACTGTTCTAAGAATTGAACAAAACTAAGACAAAACAAATTGGGAATTATATTGAAAATTGCATTAAATATATTGTAAATAATTCAAAATTACTCACAAATCACCAGTTGTTTCAAAGTATGGAACTCTATCTTCAATTTGACATTTGATTCCATCGAACAAAATGTTTTTCAATATGAAAAGCATTAGTTTTTGTATAGAATTATCAAAAAATACTTCTTCTGATATCAAAAATACAGATGAAATGAGACAAAACAAAGCCGAAGACGAACTGATCAGTTGTTTTAAACAGTTTTTGTGGTTTTTAATTATTAAACAAATAAATGTCAAACAATTGAAAACGTCTTCAGTTTTTGCGCTTTTATTCTTCACTAAATGGATGAGAGGTTCGAAGAGCCAATGCGAACAATTAAAATTCGAGTGTTTTGAATACAAATCCTTAATCGCATCAATATTTTCTAAAATTACATTTGAATTAAACTCTTCTTTAAGACCCAATTCTGCCATTTTATCAGTGATTCCAATAGAATGAGTCATTTTGTTGAAAATCATTTTTTCTAACAAATTCTGTTTAATTGTATTGTTTTTAAGAAAACTAATCATTAAAATCGAAAGATTGAGATAACAATTAATATCTTCGATGGCAATCGATATGACAGAAGAATAATGTAAACAAATTTCAGACAAAATATTCAATTCAAACAAATCAAATAAATTGAGATTTTGATTGAATTTCAAATTATCCATAGCTTTGAAGACATACTCCTTTAGACAAATTAAATGATTCGTCTGTTTCTCATTCGATGAGGTTTTCATGACATGGATTATAGCCAATAAGAATCCAATCGGCGAATCGGTGTCCAAAAGAGCAACGCTTTCGAGATTTCGATAATAAATAGCCCCAAAAGAGGGCAAATTCGACGAATCTCTTCTGTTTCCCCGATTTTCAACATTCAGTTTAACTAAATTCGAGTTTTCAATCAAAGCGTTAATTATTTTATTTCGAATAGTCTTCGAATCAATGATTTGAAACACAATTTCTTGAAGTGCTTTCGTATTGAAGTTCGAAGATAACAGATATTCAATCGACGATAAGATGCATAGATTTGCGTCAAAATTGGGAACAATTACTGTATTCTTAACTAATGTCAACCATTTCATAGATATCATAAAAATTAATTCATTGAATGCATGAAATTGTTCGTTATTTTCAACCAAACTCTTAACCGAATATATCAAAGTCGACGCGAATTGAAAGTCGAAATTGTTTTGATGTCCGATCGGGTCGAGTGTTAGACAATATTGTAATTGTTTTATAACAATCGGAAACATTTGCCAAAAGTCTTCTATAAAAACCTTTTGCGACAATAAATTAATCCAAACTCTGAGCGATTCGATCGACAGCTGAAGTATTTCCTGACTATTCGCACAGTTCTCGGGATTTAAAGTCAAATAGACTTTTAGGGATTCAATGATTTGTGGAAAAGTGTTCATAATTTCAATTGTCGTCTGCGAATCACTAGCCGTCAAAAGTCGAATCAATTTCATTGCTTTTGGATTCGGATTATTGAAAACACAGTTTGTGGTCACGACTGACACCGGAATAAACTTCTGCACAATTTGATCCAAAAGATACGGACATTTGATAATCTCTTGCTTCGAGTCAATAGAATGTCTGCCAATTCGGATCAAAATATCCAATAAGTCATTGACTGACTTGAGGTCTAATTGGCTTTTATTGAATTCCAATAGATATCTAATCCTCTGAAGCAATGAAGTTCTCTTAACTAAACACTCGATTACATCCAATTTGAGGAGCTGTTCATCAGTCAACTGATCCAATTTTGTCAAATCATAAGATGGTTTCAAATATTCAAAGTTGTCATCAATTTTCAAACATTGGCTAAAAAGAGTAAAACCTCTGTCGAGGAATAGTTCGTCGGATGAAGTGTTGCATAACATTGCGTGCAATCCATTGATGGCTACTCTCCATACGGTCTCTGAGCTGTCGTCCAGACTTATTCGGGTCACCAGAACCAGTGCTGAGTTTTTCATGAGTTGTTCGATAAGATTCTCATTAAAACACTGATCAAACAGTCCTTTGAATGCTTTTGTCAACAGTTTGGCCAACACTTGAAGTCCTAACACTTTTTGAGAACTGAAAGTACTTTGAATTAAAGTATATAACTCTTGAATAGTATATCCGGCGCTCGACTCTTCCATCTGATGGTGATATAGACCCGAATCAACGTCTATTTCGGCATTACTTTCTTCCATCAAATTGGCCTCAAAATCAAATCTAGCGTTAAGTGTCGGTCGGCTCGAAGTGAGCGATGGATCGCAAATATTATCACTTCTGTTGTCTTTGATGCTCCCAATCCACGACAACTTCTCCTTTTCAATGACATTCATATTAATCCATTTGTTTTCCAACACTTCCTTCTGTTTTATCGGCAAATCTTTTTCATCAATCGATTCCACATTTGTTTCACTCATTTGGATATCAATTGATTTGTTTTCAACTTTTGATTCATTTTTATTATTCGCAAACTTTTTATTAACCAAAAAATCAATTGTTTTTTGACTCAATTTTGTCATTAATTCACTTCTCATTTCTTCGATTTCTTTTTTATCCATTTTTTGGATTAAGTCTTCATTTTCTGAACGAATTTGAGTGATGTCTGACTTCCAGTTATCAGTTCCCAAACCCATACCCGAGACAACACTTTCCATAAAAACTTTGTCTTTCGCTTCATTACTATTGTCTTCAACAGATGGTTCAGAACTTTGTTCACAATTTCGGTTCATCTGAAGTGCGAACAAACTTTTACCACTCTTTGGCACCAATTTATCACTTCTTCGAAAGGCTTTCGGAAAACCAGTCGAAGATTGTTTGAAAGCAGATTCAGAATACGAAGACTGATAAAACTGATCCAAATTATCGACATTTTTCTCCACAATATTAGTCACAATCTGTGGTAAGTCGTGATTGTCTGCAATCTTCGGTTCGCTTCGATTGTTATCGTTTCCATTAATTGGTTCACATTTTTCGTCGCATTTTTGTATTTTACTCTTCAATAAGAACTCCTTCTGTTGTCTCAATAAGTCTTCTTCGGTTTCACCACTTTTTGGTCTCTTTAATGAATGCATTTCTGGATTATATGATAATAATTATTAAGAAAACAAAACAAAATCCAATCAAAACCACATTTTTTCAGTTCGTAAACAACATTCAAATCGATTGCTTTGAAATTAACTGAATAGATGGCAATACAGTGTAATGTTTATTGAAAAAGTTAAACAGAATATTCTCAATATTTAGAATATTGATATATTATTTGACACTGGACAAATTCTCCCTCCCAAAAACTCCCCAATAAATTATTAATTAAAGTGTTTTTGTCTTAAATTTTAAATTAAATTGTGTTTTACTTAATCAGTAAACTTTTATTAATATAAATAACCAACAAGATAATATTATTCAAATTTTATCTTTAATTAATTCATTATCTTTTATTACAATGTTTAATAAAATAAAACTATCCAGGTTGTATAATTACGACTAGAAACGAGTTTTAATGCATAAAATACAGCGAAACTATTTCGGAAATCAATTTATACAATAGACTCTAAACGGGTTTATATCCAATAATTGTCTCATTTGTTTGAATTATACAAAATATGAAAATATGTTTCTCTCAAAAAAATCTTTATGACTCAGAGTTTGTCTAAAAATATGTTACGAAATATATATAAATAAAATCTTTAGATATACTTAAGATTTGAGTTAGAGATCAGTTTATATATAGTAAGCAATATATGAAATATAAATTTAAATTTTGTTAAGTATTAAAAACTTTCGATTTAGCGCCGAATGTGAAATAAATAAATGATTTTAATTGACATAAGAATTCATTTCAGATGATTAGTTCAAAATATTGCGACGACGTTGAGACGGGTAGTCAATAGGCCAGTTCCGCACCCCAGGGCCGGTAGTGTTTCACCGATGAGTTGTGCTGTTGACCCATAAGACCGCTATTGGAAGCAATGCCGGAACCGCTCATATATCCCGAAAAGTATGGGTTGTTATAGACGTTATGCGCGTTCGCCGAACTTGAGGCCATGGATGAGGCCATGGAAGAGGTGCTGGAGGGCGGGTAACCGATTGGCATCGATGACGATATAGGCGGTGGAGAACCACTCGATTTGGTGGCCGATGAGTGACTCATCATTTGTGGTCCAGAAAGGGATGAAATGTTGGTTCCGTCGACTAATGACTGGTGAAAGTGATGGCCATTCGGTGTGTAATGACTCGAAACAGCGGCCGTCCCGTGAAGTGGCATCGAGTCACCGGATAATGAACTCAGTGACGACATACCAGAGCTATGGCTTGATGGAAGGGCCGGGTATGTGGGTGTTGTGAAAGCGCTTGGGTTCCAACCGGTATGGGTGGCACTGGACTTGAGGGCCAATTCTCTTTGTGCTGAATAGCACTGCAAATGACTCATAAGGCGCAGCCGGAGCGGGTCCTGGAGATCCATACCCTCGATGGCGACCATGTACCTGGCCACTTCGGCCGCACATTCCCGAAAGCCAATGCTGTGATAGTCGGTCGCAAACTTGTGCGGATCGAACGAAAAAGCGTCGAATCCTAATCGACAACAAATGAGACTTTGTTTTAGAAACAGTTGGCTATAAGTGTCGTCTGAGCTCTGCCTTCCTTTCTCTCCGCAATTGATGTGATATCAGAAAAGCAATTATTACTAAATTCTAGTCATTATAATCAGAGTTTCTATAATAGCATTGATAGCATAGCTCTAATACTAGTCGCGTGTATAGCGTTCGACAACTACTTCCTCGACTGAACTTTCCGTTCCCACGACATACAACACATACAACATATAATATTCTACACATGAAAGCCATTAAATGACATCTCTTTGTATTGTGAGCTTAATATTAGACACAACTCTCCTTTGGCTCTAATGCACTCACTCTCTCATTATGTCTTTGCATAGAATTTATGTTAGATTAGACTTTATTAGAATTGTTGCCAATTTATGATTGTGTTATGATTTTCTGATGCATCCTATTTCTCACTCATATGCGACTCAGAGTCTCATGTTTTGCTTTTTAATAGTCCTGCTCTACAGTACTATATACTCCATAGTTCTCTATTAGTCTACTTTATTATTGTTTCCTTTCTATTAATGCTTTTTATAGAAATTCATTATACATTCGACTCGAGTCTCACTCATTGGAACGTTGAGTTAAGAAGGAAAGGAAAAGTGCTTTTTATTAATATCTGTAACTCATTTCAATAACAATAATACCACTTATTTCTACTTTTAATCATTTCTATAAATATACTTGATCATAGTAAATTTATTCAGTTCCAAACTTTTTGTTTTGTTATATTAAATTTATGCAATCATTTTAAGATTTATCAAGCATAACAATTGGATATAATATACTGTCAATATAATATAGATAATCATTTTCTCCAAAACTATCAATCGATTTGTCCGAATTGTCTAAATTATTTCGAATTCTAGTATTAAAGGACAAAAATGTCATTTTATTGAATCAACTGCTCTGTAATTGGTCTGCAATTTGAAGATTTGGCTTAAGAGACAATATATTCTGATAGTGAGAAAAGACACGCAAAAATAGTTTCGCATCAAAACCGCATTTGTAATCATTAGTTTGATTTGAAAAAAGTAGACAAAAAGTTTGGATTAATTACATTTGAATTCCGTTCGATAAGAAACAAGAGTGAGATTCGAACCAATAGTTTTGAGGAAACCATTAATCAATTTTTGTAAAAAAGATTCTCGAATTTAATTTGAAAATTACATTTTAAGTGAACTTTAAATATCATTGAACTGCGTAATCATAAGACATAGTTATTCTCGAAGCACAGGTATATTTTGCAATTTTATATGATTTTAATAAAACAATTTATTTTTCTCAGAGATATAAAATTTCAAATTGAGCTTAAATTCAAAAACGGATTGTTTGCCATATTTTGCTACAACTTATATAATACTGAATAAACTTTATATTTGAGAATTTGTTAGAATCGAAATCATTTGTTGGAAACTAATCAAACGCTAGATATTTAGATAGGGATTGAATAGAAGTTTTTTTTGTCAAATTTAAATTCTCTTATGATTTTATATTATAAAATTCGTCTAAAATATTAGATTTTTGTATATATTAAAATTAAAAATGTATTTAATTAAAACTAATCAAATATTAACCAGCGTGATTTAAATATTTAATACACATAATTATGTAACTCGAAATTTACTAAATTTTTGTTTATACTGTTTTTGTATAAACTTTTAAAGTACAAATGCAATGATAATAGCTTCGGACCAAAGTGTGAACGTTTAGATTATTCAGATCCACCTGTCCTGCTATGAGCCCAGTATTAAATAAAAGAAAACCGCAATCTATGATAATATGTTATACTTTAAACTGTAATTCTCTCTCTTTCTCTTCAAACATACAATTCTCTGTTCTTCCCAAATAGACCAGAGAGCCAGAGCTAGAGCCAGAGCGTGGGAAAGTGGGAAAGTAAGGTTATGCTGTGCTGTGCTCTTCAGTACTCCTGCCAAAGGCTCGCAGATTCTTTCATTTTATACTTTACTTCACAATTGCATAGAGTATTGCAAATATATGTCAAAAGTATTCAATTGAAAGCTATCCAAAAGAGCACCCGTTCGTTGAAATGTTTCCAAAGTGAAGTGAATTTACTTTTTTTTCTTAAATACAGTTTAGATTTTGCCGATTGTGTGGTTGATCTAAGTGGGACAGTATGTGATTGTATGTTCCAAAATGTGTGCTTAATATTGCAATCTATTATTACTCTTCTATTTGGCCGCAAATTATGCTCTCGTTCTCTCAATTTTATTCTCATAAATAATCGGTATATTTCTCAAAAAGATAATATATGTTTGATTTACTCCCGCACATAAAACATACATTAAGTCTACAAAAACTTAATATTTTTATTATTGTCTCTCTTTCAAAGATCCACTTTATATACTTAGCGTTCACTTAACTAAAAATACTTTGCGTTAAAAAGGCATTTGCCGGCACTTTATCACTACTTTTTCTTATTATACAATTATTATATGCCTAACCTCCGCCTCAGAACACTTTTTGAACCACTCTTTTTAGGTGAACGTAAAGCAAATCGAGTGACAGTTCTTTTTTCTCAAACAACTTTTTAAAATTGCTTTAAAATCGTTAACTTTTTTTTCTAAACTTTCTTATGTGTGAACTAAATAGTCGGAAATGACTTTTAAATGGAATTATCACTTGAGATACCATTTGAATGAAACTTTCGTTTGAGATCTCACCCGAAAAATAAATTCGTTGAAAAAAATAATAGCTTTTGAGATAATCAAAACGAATACAACTTTATTGGAAATAGAAATCTAATAAATTTAAAGCAGAAAAGATTGTTATAATAATTGATGCAATTTTAAACTAATAAAAGATGAAATTCAAAATTTATCCGACGATTGTTTGAAACTAAATTATATTATATAATAGGATTAGAGCACAAACTGAGACCAACAATAAGCATTATACATTATAAGCAATATTGCGAGTTTTTAGTCAATTGTTCACAAAAACGCACAAAAAACTGAATGCAATTACTAGTTGTAGTGATTTTGGCCGAGAAAATGATACCCTATTGTCGTTCCAAACCCTTTCGGGTATATAATTTGAAATCTAATGCTCTCTTAAGAAGTTTGTGAATTTGAACGCAAAAACGAATTACAATTGCGAAGGAATTAGAAGAGAAAAACTATTCGAATAAAATGTTTTTTAATCAATAATTACCTTTCGAGTGAAGAGATCTTAAGTGATCGACAGTCATCTGCAAAATTTCAGCCTTCTCCAATTTTGCAGAGCCCTGCTTCTCAAACGCCGCCGGAACCAGACGTCGTAATTCAAGCAATGAGTTGTTAATCCGATCTCTTCTGCGCTTTTCTATCATCTATTTGTATTTAAAAAACTTTTTAAGTAAGAAATTCTACGAATATTGAGTCAGACTTTTATCATTGAATGACATTCTATACAGATATCTATGAGAAGTAGAATAAGTTTCAACTGCTATTTCGAGTGTTTATAAAACGATAAAATTCTTTGTTTAATCTCTAATCAAATAAAATATTAACTAAAGTTCAGTAAAAATATAATATTTGCTGCAGTTGTGCTAAAATAACTTCTCAACAGCAAAGTGGGACTAAATTAAGATATTAGATAAGATTGGAGTAGAGATTGTATTGGAGAGAAAATAGCAAATTTCAAACAAAATGAATCGAAAATCACTTACTCCGCGGCGTTTCTTGCGGTTTAGCATATGACAGGTGCCGGTTCCCTCTCCATTATTACTCGGCATTGGAGAACTATGGAAAACATGATTAATATAGTCTTTTCATTGCATTCAAATTTAATAACTAATTAAAACAAATTCATTGCAAGCAATCACTCGTATAATCATTTTTGTTGAGAAAGAAAATGCAAAGAAATAAGTGTTTGAAACGAAATAAGTTTGCGATCGAAATGCAAACCCAAGATTGAAGTGATAATCAGAAAACGTTTTGTGGCCTCACTTGCAATCTAATGTCGATGAAGTGGTATTACAAGACGTTCTCCACATTTAATAATCGTCGCACGTGTTGGTGACCAACGCATCCACACAACGCATCATCACTTCCAACACATCCAACACAACGCACAGCATATCAAAGGTTTAAGAAGACCTAACAGAGACTCGTGAGGACTACACACTTCCTTAGGACACGTGCTATGCTATGTCGACCTACGAGTGCCGACGACACACACATGCAATACATGCATAGCGACTGTCGCGCAATAAAACTTTATACGACATGAGCTGAGCGGGACCTACCTCTTGGATCCATTGGCCGTCCCGTCGGTGGCGAACACGTCGTCACAATCGGACGAATCGCTGACTTCACTAATTGTTCGCTTTAGACCATTCATACTATCAGTATTGACAGAAAGCTGAGGACCACTACTGAAGGGATACATTAGATCCAAATCTATTGAATCGATTGATGTTTTAGCGTTCGGACAGAATTGAGCGAAGGAGTAGTTGAGCACACGTTTAGATCGAGGTCTGCACTGGCTCTGCACTGGCACTGGAATGAGACGACTGGTCGTGCAGACGTCCAAACACGCGTACGGAAGTTCGGTAATGTGTTGGTGGGGTTGCCCTCCAGGACCTACTCGTGATCGCTGAGTGGGGAACGACACACAGCCAGAGCTCGTCAGAGTTGAGGGGAACTCATAAAAGGGCCGGTCTCTCACTGCGAGCCAATCTCAGCTTTGGGACAATTTTCCCACGGATTCGAAATGTGTGCGCTTGGAGTGTGAGAACGCACCGCCTACTACAGTATGCCTACTACACAGACTACACAGACTACACATAACGGCGCTCTCACATTCAAACCAGATATCTGTTCCACACTCTATGCCTTCCATTTACTTATTCTTTATCTTCTCTACATTTTTCGAGATGTAATATAAGTGCCGAACACTCGCACTCACGTCCAACACACTCGCTATGCTATGCCTGCCTGGCCTTTGCACTCATCCACTCTCTCCTCTCCTTTTAAACCAAAAAGAATTTTGATTTCTAGATCTCTCCCTCTCCTGCACTCTATTCTCCGTTCAGTCCATCTGTTTTCGAGTCACTGGTCAGAGAAAGTGTTGCTATTATTGTCTCAAATGAAAGTTAATCCCAATTTCATCCAAATTTGTTTGAAATCTTATTATTTTAACTAAATATTTGAGATTTATTTTAACTAATATTAAAAAACTATTCATTTAATGTTCTTCACTTAAAACCATTGAATCAATTGAACTCGTTTTGGCAAAATATTAATTATTTATTGATATTATATAGTTTTAATTAATGAAATGTTTAATTAATTTTTAAATAAATATAAATACATATTTTGGCGATTTTAGTTAAATATCATATTGGATATAAAAATTTTATAAGTAAATATATTTATAGTCTTTGTTAATAATCATAAATTATTAGTTCTAACTGAAGCATTTTATTTTGGCTTTAAATAAGTACTTTATTTTCTAATATATTAGATTCAATTATATTTATCCAATGCATAACCACAATAACTGCTGCAGTGTAAGCATTGGTACGTTTTAAGGAATGTCTGTTTTATATTTTAAAATGTGAACAAAGAATTTACGATTTTTTATCAGATATACGCATAAATTGAAAACTAATTTTAATTTTTATTTAAGAGAGTAAGAGTGAGTGAGAGAGTGAGTGAGTGAGAGAGTAAAGTAAGAGAGAGAGAGAGAGAGAGAAAGATAGAGAGAGAGAGAGAGAGAGAATAGAAGAGAAGAGAAGAGAAGAGAAGAGAAGAGAGAGAGAGAGAGAAGAGAAGAGAGAGAGAGAGAGAGAGAGAGAGAGAGAGAGACTGGTGAGAATTTTCACAAAAATTTTTCCTGATTAAACATTAAATATTATTTCTCTTATACTTAAATTTTTAGTATTTTTCGCTTAACTTGAACTCTAAACCAACTCAATGGCACAGATGTCCCAAATTTTTATCTGCGTTATCAGTGTTTCTCTAGTTGTCTCGTCTTTACCAGAACTGGTCGTTCGACTAATTCGATTTGATTGCAAATCCAAAGTTAATGTTGTTTTAAGTTAATTAATGATTGTTTGAATGCATTTTTCATTTGATTTTCTCTGTTTAATCCGAATTGAGGAGAGAGTGAGAGAAGAGTCGAAGAGTCGATACCTAACCTCTAATTTTGAGTCACTCTAATAACAAGCGCTACAACAATAAAGACTGACTGAAACTATCGGCAAAACATAATAAACTAAATTATAATTACATTAAGGAGTGCTTCCACTACTCAATTTGATACCAATCAGTAATTTTCGTCGTTTCTCGCTCTACCACTAAATTCTTTGATCGGTTCACACAGACTGTCCAAACCGTGCAAAATAGAGCCGGGGCTGAGAGAACGAGAAAGCACAAATCTAAATAACTGCAATCTGTAATTACTGACTATTTTATAATTTCAACATTTATTGCCACAGATTTTCTGGCTTTCAAACTCTCCAACTCCTGAATCGCTGTGAAGTTCAACTAAACCTAATTTGTCTCTAAAATACAAATTTCTATTCATTCACTGCATTCTGTTCAGTGTTCACTCAATTTAATTCATATATTCTCTCATATATTGTGTTTTGTATTTTGATTGCCTTTCTCTATGGCATTCAACGACTTGTCTCTCACAACCATTGAGTGAACGCTAAGTCTGACTAAAACCCACTTAATGTCAAAAAGAACTCTCTTTTTATAAATTGCAATCGAAATCAACTTTTCATTCGTTGGCCTTAAATCCGCAAATAATTACTATATTGACAGTTGTGTGATATGTGACACTTGAGTGCACACATGGCATGTATTTTGATTGCGCCAACACTTACACAATGATTAAGATTAGATTTTATGTGTAGTAGTGGCACAAGTGTTTGCATTCTTCCATAGTTTGTCCATCACTTAATTACATCACTTGTTTCGACCGCTCAATCAATGGATGAATTTTTGATTTCATTGCTTTCACTCATGAAAGTAGAGCTCACTTTCTACTGCTGTTCTACAATGCAATCGATGAATGAATGAATGTCTCAATGAATGCCTAACTTAAGGCTAATCTTTGAACGCAAACTCAATCGAAGAAAACGAAAATAAAATCTTTTTTCAATTGATTTGATGTGCTATTCAGGTGCGGATTGAGGTCCACATAGAGGTCCAGATTGAGGTCCACCTTCAGACTGACACACGAAGCAACGGGTCTTTGCACTGGAATACAAAACAGAGTTAGAGAATAGCTGTTTATCGCTGAGCGATGCACACGAGCTCTTCAATACACAAAACTGTATTATATGGGAGGATTGGGAGTATTGGGGATGGGAATCAGTTTTGATGTTTGTTCCCATGAAAAAAGTTGGCGTGGGGCCTGTGCCTCAGCGAGAGTGCCAGAGCCTGTGCCAAAGCTGTGCCAATGCCTGTGCCAGTGCCTATGCTAATGCCTGTGCCAGTGCCTGTGCCAGGCGGGCGAGAGCGAGCCGTGCTTTTGCAGGTCAAACATTGAGCTAACTTTGCGTTGGCTTTACGTGTAAACAATGGAAGAGTAACTAAAACCTAAACATTATTGTGTGGAAAGTGGGCAAAAATTTGGTGCAGGAAGTAATAATAGTAGTGTTAGCGGCACTGGTAGTGCAGTAGGGGTACAGGTGAACGGTATAAAGTTATTTAGTTTTATGTTTTACAATATGAAGCCCTGATTCCTCTCCACACAAGCACTCAATTAGAAATTTATCGATTAAACGGCGAACCAAATGCCAGACCAGTGCCAGGTGTGTGCCCTAGTCTATGGGAAAGTATAGTCGAGTGCAGTTTCCCTTTTATGTTTGGCACAGAGCCATGCAATTCATGCAATCACTGGTCACCTGCCGATCCTCTCCTTACATCTCATGTCTCTTATGTCCTGATTAGGCATTTTGTTATTTATTTCTTTAACTCAATATCTGTTCAATCAATTCAAACAAAATTCGTTGACTTTTTAAGCTAAAAGACTGCGATATGTCTGAGAATTTCGATTCATATCTAATTAAAGACTTTTATTCTTATTTAAAAATTAAAACATTTTTAAAGAGCATTCAAAGCATTAAAGGAAAATCAAATCAAATCTCTGTGAGAAACAAAAATTGATAAATGACTGGAAAGAGCGAACAATTGTATGAATGCAGAGTTGGATGACATGCGATCATTGTCTTGGGTTTGGTTTGAGAATCCGATAGCAATCGGTTTTATATTTTTAAACCTGAAAAATAGGGGAAATATCTGAAGACTCCCTTCTCTTTACTGAGCATTAGTTGATTAAAAATAAGTTTTTGAACAACTTTTCATAATATGATCGAACATATGATCACATAATTCTAATATGAAGTTCTCATAGTTTTGTTAAGCAATGCTTAGACTTATTGCTACCAGTTTTGAGTCTCTATTATAGAGAATGTAGTTATAGTGAAAACCACTAAATTTGATATCGCCTTAGGATTCAAATACAAACAACAGTTCGAATGCAATCGAATCAGTGCTCAGACAGACGACGAACCGACGAACAGCGAACTGAGAGTAAGAGGAGTTGAGAGAGAGAGAGAGAGAGAGAGAGAGAGAGAGAGAGAGAGCGAGAGAGAGAGCGCGAGAGAGAGAGAGAGAGCGAGAGAGAGAGAGAGCGCGAGAGAGAGAGAGAGCGAGAGAGCGCGAGAGAGAGAGAGAACTACAAGCGTGGGAACCAGTGATTCAAGTGTTGCGATTAAATAGCGTTTTAGTTATGGAGAGTACAAACAGACAGATATTAAAAAACTCAAAGCTATCTAACAATGCAATGCAATATAAGTTGTGTATAAATCCTAATAAAAAGCAAACTTAAGAAAACATGCA
>JAQIYC010000150.1:0-18600 GCA_034699545.1 Porobelba spinosa
ATATCATGTGGTTTTATTATGATTTAAAAATATTTTTAAAATATAAATATTTTAAAATGTTCTGACATGTCCTTTAGCTGATTTAAACAACTTGACTGAATTCGTTAATGCATTTTTATGACTCATCTTTATGAGGGTCCGCTCTGGTTTAAGAACAGGGATGTCGACGGAGGGGATCAGCCTAAAATCCCCTGGCATCGAAAAATTAAAAAAATCTCCCTTTGCTGCGCCGAGAGACATACTCTCAAGCGGCCGGCAAATTTTTGAGAGCATTTTTGGTCAAATTTTCCCTATTTTGCCCTAAATCATGTTTAAATCCAGTTAAATTAACCAAATTTAGCTGAACTTTAGCCAAATCTAGCTTAAATTCTGTTAAATTTGGTTAAATTAGCGTTTTGGCGCCAAAAATTGCTGTCATGACAATTTTCGAGCATACCCTACCCGACCCCCCTCCCCCTAGGATTTAGTCAAAATTTTTAGGCTCATACCCTACCTGATTCCCCTGGCTTGGCCGACCGTCGACATGTTTGTTTAAAAACCTGGGGGTCAGAGACAAATTTTCAATCCTGGGGGAGTTGACGGACATGACACCCCACCCGACATCCCTGGCAAAAAACTTTTATTGTTTTCAAGACTATTAATCTCGCTTTTATATACTGTAAAGGGTATACCCCACCAGTATTCTACTCCTGGTCACCAATAAACTTATCGAATATTATTTAAAGTTTAAATCAGCATTTTTATAACCCATATCGATTCAAAACATTTTATCTTTAAAGCTTATTTTTCTTATTTATTAAAACTTAAGCAATAATTAGCAATTTTTCAAATTATTCAAATTGAGTTTTACTCAAGCAGAAACAATATATGCAAATAGTATAACAAAATAGATAAAGATTGGAATGATTTGTAAGTGTGAACTGAATTGATATAATTAGTTAATTTAAATTAAATAATATGTTTGACAAAAGCCGAGTTTGTGTTGAATTGAATCAATACATAGTAATTGTGAACTTCGTCGAGAGAAGGGGTGGAAATAGCGAAAGAGTGAAGCGATTATCGATCGTTTGCTCGATTGAGATCTCTATAGCAACAGATAAACAGCAATCGGTTCTCTAGTCTGCGAGAGAGCACTGGAGAGCAGTGTTTAGGTCTCAGACTTTGAGAGTTGTCTGCTTTGAGTGTTTGTAGTGTTTATCGTAGGCTTCAGTCGATCGCGAGCTCTGTCTGCATAACATTGGACTTCACTTTCCTATCAGTTATTGCGATCTCTTCTAGACTTAACAGGAGTACAGAAATTGGTTTAGATTTAACGTTAGGTTTGCGTAAACCCTTCCGTCAGTTGTGTTTCGTTTAATTGCATTTAAAAGCATTTGTAATCCAATCGAAATGAGACGAGTGTTGGCTTCGGCGCTCATCGTCCTCTCGATTGGCATCGAATCGGTTCTGACGGCAACCACTTCTTCGGCTCTAAATCCGTTGAATGCATTGAATGGTTTGGACGACAATAAAGAGAGTTGTTATCAATTGTGTGGCAAAACCTATTCATTACATACTTATCCAAAAGTAAGTATTATTTCCATTCTATTCATGCCTTAAGAGTCACTCGAATTGGAGACAAACTTATCATAAGTTTTGCTGCAATTGATTGATTGGAAACTTCTTGAGAATCGCGAAAACTAATTAACTTTTCTATTGTCGTGTATTGTCTCGTATTGTCTCGTATTGTCTTAACCATTGTTTTTGAAACAATAATATCTTCGCAAACAATGTGTTAATCGAAATCTAACCCAATGTTGTGTTTGTGGCCAACAGTCGCAACACCTGAAGGCCTGTCAACGGGGATGTCGTTTCTCAATACTGAATCAATTGAATCTTCAGAAGGAGTCGACGACCACTCCCGGGCCCCAACTGGTCGCCACTAAATGTCTTAACTGTGAGTTTAAGCCATTTTTGTAATTATCGAATATTTTTGTGTTAAATCATTGATAGAATTAGTTGTAATTCAAGTCTAAATAGCCTTCAAATGCATTGAATAGACACTTCAGATCTAGTCTTAATGTTTGACAATATTATATAAAATATGAATTCACGTCTCGTATGACTCAATGCCAAAGCACTGGTATATCAGAAAATCTATAAAATATATTACATTTGTTGCCAAAAGCGGTAGAAAACAGATATATTTTTCTCATATTATTACTTCAGTTATTATGTCTTTTATTTTATTAATGCATTCAATCTCTCATTCAGTTATCTCTCATTTTCAGACGTTTTTGCGTTTTATTTATTGTTATTTCGTATTATTTTTGCGTTTCTTAACATTTCAGTTAAATAATCACATCTTTAGCTCATTTAGTATAAAATTCAAACGATTTTCTCTTCATTTAAATCGTATGCAAATCAAGTCATTCGAGTGAATGAATGCCTTTTTTCCGGAATATAATTGATTGGAGTTTTTCTCGACTCAGAAATATGTTTTTCAAACAAATATATATTTATGTATAAAACAGAAATACATATTTAATTAATGGAATATTGTATGAATTTTCGGGAACAAAAAGTTTAATATATTCTGCATTTTATAGCAGTATTTTAGGGTTTCGTTAAATTGATTTTTATATCATTCATGAAATTTGAAAAATATTTGTTTTATACAATCGACCGATAAATTGCAGCAAAAAAGGAATTTTTTTGTAGATTTGGTTTTTTATCTTTTAATACATATTCTGTTCAATGAATTGAATACGAAATAAGAATAAGAAGTCCTTCCAAACACCTCCACAAATAAGATAATAATTTTGTACTGTTTTTCTCAACGTTTCGGAAACCTTCAATTTGTTTTGAGTCATAGTTGAATATATTTTTTATTGCTGTAGTTTAAGCTCAACAACGGTTTAAGCTAAAAAGTAATACAAACTGAAAATATAATTACATTTAATTAAATCTCATTATAGCTCTAAACGTCTGTTAGCTTTCAGTAAACGCTTAGTTGTATTAAAATTTGAGTCGAGTTGAGTCAAGTCAAGCAATTTAATTATTATTAGCGGTTATGCCGTTCTCATTGTTAGTTAATTTTGTTTTAGTTTAGCAATACTGTACTTCTCTTTTAAGCTCTAGTTTGGATAAATTTTTTTTAATTAAATAAAAATTCGTTTTGTATAACATTCCACTCGATGCAATTCCATAAGTTTCCTGGCTAACATATGCTGTTTAATAAATATAATTAAGAAATAATAAAATGCACATTGTAGTTTTTTGTTGCTGTACAAAACGGCATATTTCCAGTAATTGTTTGGTTCGCTTTCAAATGCCAGCTATTCTTTGCATAGAATAAAGAAAATATTCTGTTATATAAAAAATCAATAAAACTATTATAGAGTTTGTGTATACGTATGTCGGATATTATGCGAACACTATTATTGCCTCAAAAAGCTATTATAACTTTTCGGTATAGTTTGTAGTTTTGGAGGTACAGTAGTATTGATAAGTTTTCGTTAATTATTTATTTTGATTGACATAATGTGTTGGACGCTATGCCATAGATCTTCATTGATATATCAATAATTCACTTATTTATTAAATTATGGATTGAATTGCGTTATAGACTATGTATTGCAACTTATTTTGTCGAATAAAACTAAAATTTCGAACCGAATATCGTGTTTACAAAGTTCTAAAAACATTATTATTAAAATATTTTTATTGAAGTTTGTCACGAGTTCCTGACTTAGCTCCACTCCGATAATGCAACTAGATCAAATTGATGCAATAGTTACGATATTTTAGAATTTGCTTGCATGTGAAACTTAGCTTTGCTATAAATTTTAAATTCTCTAGATTTTAGGTTTAAAATTATTCCTGAGCTGAGATTAAACACACCATTGTAAGTTGTGCTAAACCTGGTAAATTTGGCTAATTAAATAATTCTTTTTAATTAAACTTGTTTTTATTCTTAAATTGTTTTGAAAACATTCTACAAAATGTCATTCTCTAACTTAGTTTATTTCACTGCAAATTTAACTATTGTATTGCTATCTATCCTTGTTTTATCCAGAACAAGTTGCACTTTAATGCAATTTATAGATTTTATTTGCTATTTGAAAAATTGAGCCGAACTCGATTCAGACTCAACTCTAGTCTCTTTTTATTGAATTAAAAGCAAAAATTGACTGTTTTTTGTGTTAAAAATTTATGTTTGAATTGTTGACTGTTTTTTGTGCCAATTCTTTGTTGAGAATTCTTTCACAATTATTCACAGAAACGGTTTTGTATTTTTCTGATTCGCTCTTTTGCTTTCGATTTCGATTTTTTAATCAAAACATTTGATTTATTTTTTATTTTCCGAATACATATTTCATAGAAAAAATCGATTTTTTCGCTTTTCTTCAAATCAGTTCGGATACAATGAATAGTTTTCTATTAAAAATTGTATTTCTATTAAATTTTCTTTTATATTAAAATTGTAATTCTATTATGACTTTTGATTATATTTAGGAAAATCTCTTTTTTAAATATGTTTTAAGATTTAGTGGAAACGGATTAATCGAAGCCTTCATTCAAAATATATTACTTATTCAAAGAGTTTATTGACTTTTTATAAAATGGTTTTCTTATTGATTTAATATTAAATAGATTTTTATATTGAATTTCGGAGCATATATTCATACAATTTATAACATCTGACCTTAAGGTCAGTGATCCAGAAGAAATTTTGATGATATTTGAATGTATAATAAATATATGGCCATAATATCTGATTGTTTAAATATGCAAAATGTTCTCATCGTTATTAGCGAATGCTTTTAGTGTTTTTTTACTCCATTATTGTCTGTTAATAATTGCTGTCATTTATTCTAAACTACTGTATGTATTGTCTCTTCTATTCAGTCACTAATTCCCTTTGATATAACAGTTATGTTATAAAAGGATATCTTATTTTTGATGAGAATATGTTTTCCGAACATTAGTTTAATTTTTGATAGCATTATGTTTTTTGATTAATACAAATGTTTAAAATTATTTTATATTTAGTGCGATATTTATACGATGTGTTTGTGTTTCTAAAGAATGCAAATATGTTTGACGTTTATATGCATTGCTTTATAAACAAAGTTTTGTTTAGTTTTTAAAAAGATATTAATCATATGCTAATGAATAGAATAACAACTGATGTCTCGAAAATTAAATTAGTTTTCGAAACCGAATATACGTTATGTTTGCAATCATATCACGTCTGATCTCATATCAATTTCTTTTATTCAAAATTGTTTTATTGTTTGAAAATATCTGAATTAAAATATTTGATTGCATTCAAACACGAGTTGTATGTTTGTATGTTTTGCCGAATCTTGCAATAGTAGTGACATTGTGTTTGTTGACTGAGAATTAGTTGCGATTTGAATACAAATTATGTGAGGATTTTAATACAGAATAATTTGTTAATTACTCTTTTGTTAAAAGTTTAAGTACTGGCGCCGCCCAAACCTATAGCCAAATATATCTTGCTAGTTATTTTATAACATATTTTATATTGTTCATTTATATGGGTGTTGGCCAACCGTTTTTGGTGTTTCTCTCTTTGGCGCTTACTTTTGCAATTTATTAATAATTTATTAGTAATAACCGATTGAATGAATTGATTTCTTAACCAAATTGAGTGAAACATTTTAATTGTTTATTTTTGAAATTCTATAATATAGATGTGCAAGGGGGGGGGGTGGGATTAGGAGATTACCCCGAAAATTCTATATTATCCTACCCCCTGAACGGTGGCGGAGGCACCCCATCTAAAAATTTAATCTAGTTAATTTTAGTTAACTTAACTAGGTCTAAGCTAAACTCAGTTAAAATTTGACTAAATTTGGATAAATTAGTTTTTTGCCATCTTGTGGATTATCCCCTACCTGCTCCCCTCCCTGAGTTCGCCGACCCTGCACATCCCTAATTCTATAAAAAGAATGTTTTATTCATATCTCAATCGCCATATGTTAGTTGAATGTCTATATTTTGTCATCAATTTTCATTCGTTGTGTTTGTAATCGTATTATATGTTATATTTGATTGCATTCACACAAAAGTGTATTTATTTTATGTGCAAAATAATGTCGATTTCTATTACGATTCAATGTTTGATATATTTTTTAATACTCTGTTTAATAGACTCTATTATAAACACTACTAAATTGATTGAATTGAATTGAATTGAATACGATATGAAAACATAATTTTTCTCTCAAACACCAAACTATTGCCTAACAAAAGGTCTGATTTAGGAAAGTGTCAGCGAATCGAAAGCCATTCCTAAACGAAGTGTTTGTTATCTTTTCAGAAATTCAAGTATTCTATACGATATTGAAAGTTGAGTCGAATAGACATAAAATAATAAATAAGAGTTTGATAGTCATAAAGAGAGCTGACATTCAGGCATTTGATTTCAAAAAACCACTAAAAGTTGAAAAATCTATAGCTTTTTCTTCTTTCGAGTTTCTCATTTGATTTTATACTTTCGAAGAGCACTCAAGTGTTTAGATTAATGTTTGAAATTTTTATTATTTTTTTCAAACGATGGATGTCTTTGAAAAATACACCTGAGGTTTAGGTTCAGAATAGAATATTAGGATATATCCCGTACTTTATTCCTGTAGTGTTTTATCTGGCTAATAAAATTGTGATGAAAACGATTAATTTTAATCAACTAAACCGGTATAAGTTTAAATTTTTTATTTAACGCTAAAATGCAGCCGTGTTTCCGTTACTTATATGTCCTGTTTGCCCCTGGTCGGTTTGCTCAGTTGGGTTTGACTCTTATACTGGTATACATATTAATGTCGATTATAAGCCTTAAATTGTTGAAAAGTGCGAAACACTGTTTCATTGTATCGCTTAGTGTCGACAACTGTTTAGACATATTCTGTCCTAAAAAGTGTCGGTTTTAGAGCCGGAGAACAGTTCGCATAAAAAGAACATTGGGTTGAGTCGAGAGTATGTGTCGAATCGATAATTGTGTTGCACCACAAGAATGAAGTTTTATATGTTTTGCACAACTCTTCTATAGACTCACATAAATATTAGCGGTTATTGTTAACAAGCGATTCAATCGACTCTATTCTCATTCCAATTAATGCTCTTATATTCAGAACAAGTATTGGAATAAAAGAATTCAATTTGTCTTCAGTCGAAGTCCAACACATTTTCACTTTTATGTTCTTTTTATGCATTACATCGAAATTGAAACAATAAATGAGAAAATTATTCAATCGATACTATTCTTGAATTTTGTTGATTCTTCTCAATATTTCGAAGCGAAATATTATTTGTCTTATTTTTGTCTTAATTTGATTAATACTCATAAATAATGAGTCATTATAAGCGAAATTAGAGATAATCGCGATTTGTGTCTCTAAGAGACCAATCGAAAGGGCAGACATGTATGAGCGATGCCATTAATATTGGGATCAAATAATGTCTAAATAATAAAAATCGAATCGTATAGACCAGACATTGATTTTGTTGGCGATTGCGAACAATGCAAACAATACGACAATACGACTCATTCGAATTACTGGTAGTCAAGGAATCTCTTGTTTGGCCATAAAGAAGATGAGAAGTACTCCTATTGAGCCTCATCTCAGTCAACCTCATCTGAAGAACTCTTTTCGCTCGACTATGAGTTCGATCTGATTAATGCGATCGACGGTTAGGACCAGAGCTTGCATTCAATGAACTAATGGTTTGCGATATTCCGTTAGGTTTAGTCAATCGCTTTCTCTTTATATTTCAAAGCCATTCACTTCAACACTATTTGATGTTCAAAGAACTTATCGAATAATCATTTTCTTAATTTATATAAACTCATCGATAAAGCGCTGAATTGCTTCACATTTAAGTCAACATTTTTTCATTGAAACACACTCTCAGGTTATATATCACAAGTGGTTTCAGTAGTTCTTTTTGCAATTTATTATCTCTTTAGTAGTTTTTATCAAATTATATGAGCAATAGATTTGTTGAGCGTTTAGTCTTGAAAAGTGTCACTTTTAAAGTGTCTATACTTTCCAAAATGTATGAAAATATTCTTTATATTCAGTTTGAATAACAAAATCTAATAATTGTATTAGAGATGAGACGAGAGTGCGTTCAACGCCGAGATCTTAATCGCATTTTATTTATTCGTTAATCTTGTTTTCGAATCAAATATTTATGAACACAAATACTGAAACACAATTTGATTAGAAATCGCATTTATATCAATTAACGCTCATTCCGGCCATAGATAAACACTTTAGACTTGCTTTTACTGCAACTAATCGCCGAATGCTTTCAATTGAAATTTGCATTAATGGACGTAAACGAGATAATTCTTTCTTTGCCGAAGGAATCGTATTTTTCATATAATATCTAATACTTTAAGCTATTTTGTGTTTGCTATCAGTCGGAAGTCTTATATCCAATGAAAAATGAGGCAAAAATTCTAAAATGTAATAATTTAAGGTCTTATCGATGGCAGACATCTTAATTCGGTTCATATTTTAACATTAGTTAACCCGATGTTTACGATCCAAATGCATTGTCAAGAATATTCTGGTCTCGCTCTAAACCATGTATATATGAAATGCTTAAAAGTTCTAATTATATGTTTGATATAATTAAATGAATCGTTTGTTTGATCTTTGAATTCAATAAAACCCATTAGACGAGAGACGAGAAGAGAATTTAATGAATATTTGATTTGCTATAAAAAAAATCGAAAGTGAAGTATATGTAGTGAAGGGCTAATGCAATACATCGTATAATTAAATTGAAAGTTTGTATTGAATTTATAAAATTAATTATATTCTATAATTTTATTTGATTAATAGAATTGATTAAAATATAGCTTGCTAACTTTTTTTCTATTCGAGCTTTTAGTTTTAGATTAAATTAATTGCACTTTTTCTGCGATTTTTTATTTATTTCACTATTAATTGTTTTGGTATTTGAGGTAAATCTTAGATTAAGTCCTATCTAAACGAAATCAATAGGAGAGCCGATTAGATAGCGTTTGGATTCTAGATCTAAGTCGATGGCAGACTTGAATTGTTTGGAAAATAGTCATTAGTTTGCAATATCTGATTGTTCACAAAAACATTTCACTCTTTCGCTCCAACTTTGATCCAAATGATAGCAGAGTTTTGGATGAGAACTGCAAACAATTTAGTTGTTGATTACGGATAGGATAGTAAATGCATTTACTCTTTAGTGCCAAACTATCTCTTCTTCGTCTCAACTTTTTTACTTCATTCACGAATTGAGTGAATTGTGAGTTCTTAGACGCGAACTCTATGTAACACATTGTCTGCTCTTAATTTGTGGCCATTATATTGTGTTGTATTGAATCTATTGTATGGTTTGGAGAAGTAGTGGACTTTATTAGAGCCATCGACACAATTAATCGAATCGCTCTTACGGCCAGTTATTTGGGGTTTTGGAGCGGAAACTCGTTTTGCACTTTAGGGGTACAAACATAGTGTGAAAGAAAAATGTTTCCATCGATCGATTCATTTATTTTAATAGCATTTTGCAAATTACAAACAATAGAGTAAAATCCTAATGAGGGCTAATTTTAGTCGAATTGTCACATATTTTATCATTAAAGTCGAAAACAGTTTTCATTTATTAATTTTTGTGATGCAAATGATCTAAACGTTTCGATCGATTTTTCTTATTTTGAAATTTGAAATTTGAAATTTTGTCTATAAATAACTTTTAACAAAATTCTTACACATTTTTAAAGAGTTTGTCTTAACATTAGATAAACTTATAGAATAAGTAAATTCTTATATTATACGAATGACTAGATTTTAATTAAAGAATATTTTATTCTCTATTCTAATATAAAGGCTATCAATCAAACTCTTAGTTTTTGTTCACTGTTTTGGAGCTCAGAGTCAGTGAATCAATGGATTTCGAAAATTGATGGAAAATATATATAAGATATTGAGACGATTGCGCTCTATAGCCACCACTGTATTGAAGTCTTATTCCAGATCTGATTCTCTGTTCTTATTCTCTGATCTCTAACTGATTTAAAGTCCATTATATTCTGTCCGATGGAGTGCAGACTTATGTGTGTTTTCGTGACACGAATTGATTATATGTTTTTTCATACATTGTTTATGATGTGATGTATGAAAGATCACTGCTTTTGATTGATTTCATTTTGTTTTTGGCGACAATTCATCCATTGCTTGTCTCAACACTACTTAATACATGTCTATCCCTGTGCTTATTAAATGCTAATGTGAAGCCAAACGCTCGCATCACCTAATTCTTCAAATATCTATTCTAATAGTTATATATCTTTTTATTTAATGTCTATAATGTCTATCAGACAGTTGTTATTGATTTCTGTTTATAAAAATGTATTTTTAATTCAAAATATATCGCTTTAACCGAATTATAGGCCTTTAAATAATTCCAATTTAGGTCATTTTTACAAAATAAAAAATATTTAACAGAAAACAGCAAAACGGTTAATTTCGAACCTGTTCAGTTTAGTTTGTAACTCAATTACAAATTTATATCTTTTTATCGGTTTTTTATTCTTTGATTTTTATTTTATTTATTAATTTTGTTATATAAGTCCGAATCGATTAACGAATGAATGCATCGAATGTTTGCACAAAAGCTAATGTATTGTCACTTATGTTCTCCAATAGCCTGTTCTTCGGCCTACGACGTGAAGGACAATTCGAGCGAATACTACGCCTGTTCTATCGGGTGCAACAATACTGTCAGTGCAGTCAGTACTGACAACAACGACAACATTAGCCCAAAAGTGCGATTTGGAGAGAGAGAGGGAGAGGGAGAGCACGACATCAGCGATGCCAACACTGAAGCGAATTCCGATTCTAATAATCAATTATTTATATCTCCGTTCCATTTGTTGCGATCGATGTTCCAGTCGTTTGTCAATCGGGGCTCTGTAGTGGTCGAGCGCTCGTCAATGTCGGTCTACCTGAGCCGCAACAGCAACGGCGAGGCAAAGCTGGTTGTCGTGCAGTCGGAGCCTGAAGTGGTTGTTCATCAGTACTCGGATTTATTGCCATCGAATGGTAAACACAATCCGAAACCAATAAATCAAATATTATTTAGACTTAGATTTGAGTCACAAACCAATTAATATAACTTTCCTCTCCTGTCCTCTCCCGTGCCTTTGAATCGCTTCTGCTTTCAATGGGATTTGAAGTCATATTAAGTTAACTTTTGGCTACTTTTGATCCCTTCAGTGCGTAATGAAAGCCAGAGTTCAGTCTCGTCTCAATTCCACTCACACTTTGCTGCCATTCCTCTCTATCTATCCACTCGAGTCACCTCTCATTCCAAACACTATTTCTTTAGACCAGCCGTACATCTAATGTAACATTTTTTTACTTTATATTTCTCTCAATTTTATTGATTGCACTCGAGTTTACTTCGACTGCACTTTGTTTTCGGTTCGTTTGAATGGATTTTGCAGTCAGTTATCTCACACACTGTCACTCACTCTAAGCCCTAATGTATTTCTCGCTTCCATTCAATGGCGAACTACTGAACGCCGATTCAATCAAAGATTGTTTCGCTTCTGAAGATTCATTTAAATTATTATTTTCTTTTGAATGCGATTCGACCGACACTTATATACATTTCTGCCATTATTTCGATTTACGCAATGTTTTAATCTTTAGTCGATTTTTTTGCGCTTAATATTTGCAATGAATTCATATATTTCTTCCAAAAGTCTTAACAATTCTCGTTATTTGTAATACTACTGAAGGTTGTGAACGATAACTCATAAAATAACATAAAGAATGGATTAAATAAGTCGTAAATACAGCAAAAACGGCTAATCCAACCCAATATTTATCTCGCATTGATATCTCATTACTTTTTGAAAACACCCGGGTTGGCCACCACTCGACTATTTTTATCTTTTCTTTTAATAAATGACATATTAATAAAAATTACATTAAATGAGCGATAGATTGACGGATAGTAAACATTTTTCAATTTCAAACTTCAAAAATTGAGTTTTTAAAGTAAATAAACTTTCGCTTAAGTGTTGACTGAAAGTCAAATCATTTATAAAAGCATTTTCTGTCATAAGAAGTATCGCTCAAAAAAAAAATATTTGCTAAACAAACACAAAAATCGTATACTTTGTCAACACTTCTCAATGTTTTCACTCCTAAGACGTATTGATTGAATCGAAATGTGATTTCCTATAGAATACGAGAGCGAATCAGTCACTGATAGCGAAGAGCGCACCACAACCGACAACACTCGACCCAAACTAGACGTTTCCATTTGGACACAAGAGAACCCGTTAGAGGTAGAGAGTCGGCGGCACATGGAGACCAGTTGGTCCAACTGCTTCAGCTACCAGTCAGGCGTTCCGCGTTGGATATTGGCTTCAATCCTCTTCTTAGCCATCTTTGTGTTGGCCTGGATTTGTTGCGCCACTACAGCCACTGCACCCGAACAACATATCAGACGAAAGGTATTTCAATTTGGATAATGAGTTCGTTTTCGAAATGTATTAATGAACGCGTATTCGTGAATCGGGCACAGGTTGGTCAGGGAAGTGATCTCAAGTATCTGTGTCTTTATGAAGAACCGGTAAAACTTGTAATCGACGACAAACTGCCGACTTATGAGGAATTAGAGGCACAGAAGTCGTCGCAAAACTCTAATAATAATAATATTAATAATAGTTGTGTCGATAATAAAGAATCTAATCCTTAGAACGACATTAAAGTGAGTTTTGGTTATGATTTACGCGATTTGTATTATCCGTAGTATTAATCGTAAGAATTGTTTTTATATTTTTTTTCATAATTACGTAATAATTATATTGAGTTTTTGTAATGAAATTCTAATTTTATTTAACACTTTCCGAGAATTAAATTCTTAATTTTTTCTGATTTTAATCAACTTGTGATCGATTGACTGATTAAAATATTTTAGTTATAAATATCAAACAAAACATTTGTATATCTTTTACACTAAAATGCGAATAATTTAAAGAAGAATCGAATAATTATTATAAATTTGAGTTTTGGCGCAAATAGTGTTTTAATGATTAGTCAATATAACGAACAATAGGTTAACAATAAAAGTGTAAATATTGTAAAGTTTCGGCGAATTTATTTCATTTTAACACAAATTGTTTGTTTTTCTCTAATTCTTCTTATATTTTAAAATTTATTTTAAGTTAAAATTCTTTGACATTTACTTTAAAGCCATTTATTTGGCTTTAATTCCAATTTAATGATCGAATGTTCTGTAAATCGAAATAAACTGATGAATCGATTTGTTAATCCGAAAGTTTAGCACTTTTTACCAGTATTTGTAGTTTTAAACTCAAAGCTATTAAATCTTTAAATGATTTATTTAATTGACTTTTGTTTTAATTAAATGCTTTTATGTGCAAAAGGAAAGGCATTCTCTAATTATCGAAGTGAAGGGTTTGATAGGAAATCGAAAAAAGACATTACAATCCTCTCGTGAGAGCACATCATAATTGATTAATCCATTTGTTTCTATGATTTAATGATACGATCGAAGGAAACAATAATGTTATGAAATATTGTGTAAAAGCATTTATGCAAACATCCGCTCGAATGACATTCCATTCTTCAAGACTTGACGACTTCACCACTTTTCCACTAAACTTATCAATTGATTCCAAAATAGTTAACAACCGAACGACTCAATGAATATGAGTTCGAGTTTGCATTCAATTAATTAATTCATTTTTTGCGATCAAAAGAATTTATTTGTGAAATAAGTTTAAAGAAATATTTAGGTTTAATAAGAATAATATTTATTTTCATTTAAGTTAAAACTTTAATTATTTAAATAATTTGTATTTTATTATTATATTATAAAATATACAGTAATTTGCGGTTAAATAAAAAATTCGAAACATTTAATAAAATTGTAAATAAACTGATTTTTCGTTTAAAACGCAATTATTTCCAAACAATTACTTTAAGCTCTCATTTGGAAGCCGTCGACACATACTGTACTTCAGAATGACTTAACAAATCAGACATTTCGTGTCTTATTATTACGTAATAAACACTTTGTTTTAATTAGTAATAAAGGAATTATAGCATTAAGTCATTCCTGTTCTCATATCACAGATTGTGTGAATAGTATTTGCATTCAATTACTCCAAAATAGCGGAGAATTTATTCTTTTTGTATGAAATCTTAATTTGTTTCAATAGAATCCATATCTGACGTCGAAGTCTGGAATGAATTTAGAACTAAATTAAATGACAGAATGTTAGCGAAAAATAGAATTACTTTTATTTTATTTAATGTAAATACTATTAACACATGCATTGAGTTCTATATTAATGATTGAATGAATTGATTAAAATAATACTTTAAAACATAAATTTATAAATATATTAATAACTCGATTAATACTTTTAAAATTAAATAGAATTAAGTAAATGTTAATACAATTTGTGTTACTTTGCGTTACTTTGATTAGTCAATAGTCTAATTGAGTCTATCATTACATTTGTGTGTTTACGCCTTCTTTACTATCACATACATTGAGACCAGTGGTCAGTCGTCGGTTCTCAGAGTCGGCGGCGTTTCGGTAGAGCACATAGTGCTGGACAATGAAGAGCACATCGAATAGGATCGAGACCATTCCCAAACCGAACTTGGTGAAGTTCTTGAAGATTGTCAGCCAGTCGTCTGCAGACAAACGCACAGTCAGTTCACAATACCTTTTGATCACTAATCAGTAATTCTATTAAATAATAAATACCGTAATTATAAGCCAACAAAAACATCTGTAGAATACTGAGTGATCCGCCCGTGAAGTCCAGCAGAATATTGCCAATACTCCAGCCCTCAGTCGACTGTCTTTTGTAGTTAAACCACGCCTTTAGTGATTAGAGACACAATTATTTAGTATTCGATTAAAGCAATTGAGCTCTCATTAGACGTATTGTGTAATACCTGAGGAATGTATTTAATAATAGTTATGACGAGTTTGACGTAAGAGAAGAAGTAGAGGTAAGTCAACCAATTGAACCAACGGGTCGTCGGCGCCAGAATCGCTAATATGATGGACGCTATCAATACTATGACGAGAAAGCCTTTCGCTAATAGAGACACCGATTGGTCCCCTCTCTGACACAGTTTAAAGTTAATTAAAATTTGAATCAATTGATTGATAACTTACTTCATATAAGAAAATCTGAGTAATGACTATAAGAGTGGCGAAGACGGCGTGTAATGCGAAGACGACATCATTAGCTATTGGTTTACAAATTAGTTAATTCTTATTCATATAAATCGAATACTGATTGGAATACTTTCGACGGGAATAACACTTCGCGGATACTTCGACTCGAATTGGCTTTGAATTAATGGCGAAAAGTAGAGACAAACGTTGAAAAACGAATAACACATAAATCCACTGAAAAGGCGATCAATGATAAGGTTGAGACAAAAGTAGATATATATTATAATTATTAAATATAAAACTTACGTAATATTCAAAGCAATGTAATCGAAATTCAATCCAATCACACTTTTTCGCTTAAAATTAATCCAGATTTGCGGATAGAACGAAATGGACCAAGCTAGGAAGTAGAGCCAACCAATGACAGCCCCCGCGACGTCTATCCCTTTATTCCGACCCACGTTTATGCGAACGAACGCCTCATTTACACTAAAAATATTCAATTTTTAATTATTTGTTCATTAAATCGAATTTAATTTCCAATCAATTGAAGACATACTCTATGAAAGTGTAGTTAGTCTTGACTAAGAGGGTCTGTCGACCCGCTTCGGCACCAATTATCTGAAACTCTAACGTTTTATTCGTTTTATTCATGTAATAAATTGGTTCCAATCCTTTGATAACATCACAACTCTTCCAGTCCTTATCCTCATCGCAGGTCAACTCCAAAGTAATGCTTTCGTTCGCATTATTGCTGAGATTTGAATAGAATTTTAGTATAAAATGAGAATATTTTGTAAAATAAATCAGAGCCACCAGTAATGCTAAGTTCAATATATTCTCAAATAATTGCCAAAATATTCATGAAATTAGAGATATTGATCGGAAAAGACTATTGTTTTGAAATTACAAATCAAGTATTTTTCAAATTGATAACGAGTTATCATTTTTTGCAATTAACGTCTATTAGACAGTAATCAAGATTTAGTTGGAATGCACTGAAATTGCATTATATATTAATTCGAATTCTAACCAAATCACACCTACACTACATCTATACATTCCATTTGGTAGAGGCCGGGAGTCTCTGATTTAAAGGTTAAGAATTTCATACTGAAGAGTGAGCTTCAAAGTCGCCGTTTCATCGATTTTGATACTAATGTCTTGATCTGAAATTCGCAATTCGTTTAAAGCGTTTGAGTTTACTATTAGACCTATGATTAAACAAAACATAAAATCAATATATATTTTGCAATTAATAATTAAAAGTAAAACAATAAAAGCAATTGACTTTCGAGTGAATTATTAATATTTTTAATACTTACATAATATTAATGAAAGTTTTATTAATGTTGAGTTAAAAGTATTATTTAACTGTTTAAACATCACTGAACCTATAGAACAAATTAATAAAATTATTAATAAAACATAAAAATATCTAATCATAACTCTAAAAACGAAAAATAACATCAAATTAATATTAAATTACATATTGTTTTGTAGAACAATAGGAAATCAATCATTTATTTAATATTTTTATTACTTCGATAATTGATTATAAAAATTTTTTTTCTTCAAAAATTGTTTTAATATTTTGGTTAAACCAAATTTAAACAAAAATCTCAATAATTTAAATAAACCAAAACTAAAAGAATATTCAGGAAATACCTGGAGTTTCGGTTCGAAATGGAAAGTCTTTTTTGGAAAAGTGTTGAATTGAAAGGTCTTTAAACTTTGTTTAGTTATAAAAAGCACCGGAAGTTTCAAACAGTAAATGAAAACAAGTTTCAAATCGAAAATTTCAATTCTATTCAAGTGAATACAGGTATTGAAAAAAGTGATGAAAACTAGACTTTAATGCAAAGCAAACTCACATTCAATAGAACTGATTTCAAAATTGAAACAAAATTTTCAATCTTTTCCTATTATACAGAACTGTATAATACAGTATCAGAAAAATGTTTACGACATGTGATAGAAAAGATGTCACAAAAAAAATAAAAAACAGTCAAATGTTATCAAAAGCCAACAATTGGTTTGTGCCATAAGTTATCTCTCATATCGACTCTTAAATGTCGACTCGATTACAGAGAAATAGGATTTCAATTGATTTATAAATAAATAATTCAATGGTTACAGAGATTTGCATTTCATTGTTTTCATTACATTTGCATTTAATCTATCATATGATATAAAAAGTAAATGCTTTAAAATAAAGTAAACCTAATAAACAACAAGGTGATTTAAAAGTAAAATTACAAAAATTGCCAAGTTCCTCCTAATTATTACAAAATTTTAAACGAAGCAAAAAAAAGTTTAAGTAAATTTACTTTTTAAAAACCATAAATAAATCCTTTAAAAGTTGTATTTAAAAACTCCCAACTCCCCTATCCACCCCCACCCCCACCCCCGCATGTAGAAATTGTGAGCAAACTTTTCAACTAAATTTATTACCGGTATATTTTTATTCTTTAAATTAGATCATAAAATATAAATTAAAAGCAAATTATTAATTGAAAAGTACAAATCAATACAAAAACTTACTTTAACTGTCAGTTTGTCCGACTGTGCGATGTGTGAGATCAGGCGGTTTTGTACAATCGCTGTCCATATGTTTCAAATTATTTAATTAGATTGTCGTTCTGTAGTAGACATCTAATTAGTTGCAATTAATAAGGCAAAACCTACCAAGGTAAATAGATTTTATTATTATTCCACATCAAATTGAAAGTCAAAAGTTAAGACATGAAATATTCTAAAAACTCTGTAAATCTCTAATAAAATGTGAATTAAAGTATTGATAAGTTTTACATTTATGTTAGATATGAACTAAATTTAGTAATAAAAAAAATTTAATCAAATGATATAAACCGATATGTTATACCAAACCTCACCTAAATCGGTTCGGTATCTCAACTCTGTATATAAATATAGCCTATCGTTGATATAAATTTATAAATAGGGATATTGTATATAACTATTAGGCAAAAAGTTTTCGGTTAAATCAGTTCCGGCAAAAGTTATATAATATTTAAAAATTAACAAAACGTGAAGAATTATATAAAATAATTTGAAGATTAGATAAAAACAATTATTAAAAGTTGTAATAAAAAGGTAAACATTTTTAGATATGATAGTAAAACAAACTATTCATATGTCACAAGAGTTTAAATACTGTTATACTGTATATAAATCTATTAATATTTTATAACAATAAAAACAAATAAAAACCTTAAAATATATCTTGTTAACTTAAATAAATTGTTAATTTTGTAAAGAATATTCACCTTTCGTCTAAATATCATAAAATAAAAAATGTGTTCTTCAAAAATTAAAAATATGAAATTATTTGAAATTAATTGCAAT
>JAQIYC010000151.1:0-18566 GCA_034699545.1 Porobelba spinosa
TACAATGCTATTATCCGATCCAATCCGACTTTTTCGTCGGTCATATCCGATCCGACATTTTTTAGTCAATATCCGATCCGAACCGATTTGGGTCTCTAATACAAATAATTTTGTTAATGAATATAAACTGTTGTGGGTCAGTTTTTACTACTTCATTCATACTGTCAATAATTTTGATCAACTCAACGAATGCTCGGTTATTCATAATTGTAAACTTTTGAATCACAATTACTACAAACTACACTGTATATTTACTATACTTTGACTTACACTTTACTCATACTATAAATCGATAGATCGAGGGCAAACTACAATTTCATAATATTTTACTTCACTAAACACTCGTTAACCACTAATATTTAAACCGCTAATGTCTTGATTGTCGCATTTGCAGCTCATTTTTTTTCTAAATAATTTTTTTAGTTAAAAATCTTTAAAATTACATAAACATGAAAGTAAAATCCCACCCCTACCCCTACCCCCTCGCCACCTACGAGTAAGGTAGCCCTTAAGGCCAATGGTCACTTAAGAAAGCCGGTAGAGCTGAGTCGGTAGTGCATCGAAACTTGTAATTTGAGAAATTCAAAAACGAATCAATCGAATGTACATATTGTGCAAGTTTTATGAAAATGCGATTTAAATTTTTATTTAAAATATACACAATTTACTCATTATTTTCATCATTAAAAGAGGATTAATTCAATTGTCTTTAATATTGCTTTTAATAAAATTATTTCGAAATCAAATAAATTAAGTATTGATTAATAATAACTAAACAAATGATTAATTAATTGTGTATTTAATGTGATTTGTATTGAATTTATAGAATTAATCGCACTTTTTGTTGAGTTGTTTGTCTTGAAAGCACTTTCTTATAATAGAATCACATTTTTTGAGGAAAATAATGCCAACGATTCGGAACAAACCCATAGTTAGGACCTGGAGTACAGTGTCGGTAGTGGAGGTGACGGGACTCATACCCGCGCACAACGTCCTAATCATCCAACTCTCGAACCCAACGGTTGAACACGATTTACCCGACTTTCGAAACAAACATAAATTAATTATAAATTTAATAATAAAACAATTGGTAATACGAGAGCATCGGTTAGAGTATGTTTGGCCACAATGTCCGCCGAATAAAGACCCGCAGAATCTGATATCAGTTTTGTTTCGATTGGCTGTAAAATAGCAGTACTTTTGGATAAATCGATGAAAACTAAAACCGAATTCAAATACTTTGCTTATCTGTTCCGTTTCGAAGCCGGGAGTGTCGGTGTCGGGCGGGTAGGAAACGCATACTTTTATGTTATATGTCTTCAACTGTTGAGTAATTAATAAAATAAAACAATAATTAATTAATGAGAGGAACGAGTGATGGAGTGATGAAGTGGTGAAGACCTCCATTGCCAGCACTTGTGCCAATCCATTGATAGCGAACTTTGAGGGCGAATACGCGGAATAGCCGTAGAGTCCAAAGATTCCGGCAATGGATGAGAAGAGGATGACGTGTCCACCGCCTGAAGACTTCATTTGAGGCAAACAGGCCTTAACGACGTTAACGGATCCCAAGTAGTTAATGTCAATCATTCGCCGGAACTCCTCTACCGGCGTCTCATCGAAGCGATGACTGACTGCAGTGCCGGCACAACAAACCAAGACATTGATTGGTCCGCAAACGGCTTCCGCTTCCGTAACCGTCTTCTCGATGTCGTAGTAATCGGAGGAAACGTCTAAAGAAAAGGTCAAAACCTTTTGCTTTCGATCGTTACTACACTTCTTGAGAAAAGACATTTTGGTTTTCTCCAAGTCTTCGGCATTTCGGGCCACAACCGACACATTGGCGCCGCTCTCGATGGCCAGTAATCCCAATGAATAACCGATTCCTTTGGTTCCGCCGGTAATCAAAACATGTTTTCCCTTCAAATCAAACGATTTGTTGGAATTCAAGTATTTGTAAACAACTAAAACAAATCCAATTAAGGCTAACAACAAATATAACCACATTTTGTCCACTATTTCACTGATTATGACAATCGATAATCAATTAAATAATAATTATTTTTAATATAAAGACTAAAATTGATTTCAATTGAGATGAACCGACGGTTTGTTTACATACTTTAAGGCTTTAAAAATTAAATGCCTTTGACGTCACTATTGCTCAAAATATGTAATTCAAATACAACGTTATTTTATACTAATTCTACGGTTATCCCATATAATTAAGGATGTTAGTAGTGAAAAGTTGCGAACATTTAGTCCTAAATTTTAGTCTAAAATTTAACCAACATTTCACTTCGGTTTCAACATTTAGCCTAAAAGTTCAACAAAATTTTTAACGCCATCTATAATTTTTAACTAAATTTTTATAAATATACAGTATACTCCGGTTATAATCACCACTTCGGTGCACTAAGAATTAAGTGATTATATCCGAATGTGATTATATCCGAGGTAATTATAAGCAAAATTTATCAGTTGGTGCTTTGAAAATGTAGTGATTATAACCGAAAATGATTATAAGCGAGGTGATTATAACCGGAGTATAATGTATTGATGTTGGTAAAATACAAATTTGGCAAAATATCTAGATGTATTATTCACCTATATATATGCAGAAAATGCTCTACTCTAATAGTGACATAGATCCTATTGATATGTAATTTTTAATTTTTTTAACTTTCAATTATTGTCTTGATTCTTCTTGTATTCAATAAAAGTGTAATTTTAAACATATTATTCAAAGATAAAATGTTTATTTAATTTATAATAAAAATCTTTTTTCGTGATAATAATAATATTTTTGAACTTTTCAAAATTTCACCAACACTTAGCCTAAATTTTCATCTCATTTGAACATTTAGGCTAAATTTACATCCTTACATATAATATAATAAAATATCCCATAAGTGGATGGCTCCCATAAGTATACAGTTATAGTCTATATATAACTTATAGCTATCATAGCAAATTAAGTACAAATTAAGTAAAATAAAATTCTGTAAAATTACTAGTATTTGTGTAAAATAAAATACTGTAAATATAAATTTATGTAAATAAGTTTATTTAACGTTAAAATCGTATCAACTTTGCTCTAAATCAAATTCCCCCAAACTTTGCTCCTCGAGCATCAATGCTCTTGCAATTAGCTTTCCCTCTATTCAAATTAAAATAAAGCTTGGTAAAGCTATGTATTACTCTTCGTCTAATTTGTAAAACTACGTAAAAAACTACGAAGGTCAAATGTTTTAATTTCTTTTAATACCCGGCAAATTTAAAGTTTGGGGATATCTGCTCTAGATAATTAGACACAGTAATTAAAATAACAACATATATTTGTTATTTATTATTAACAATTATTTGTTGAAAATTTTTTCAAAATTAAAATTGAAAGTGATTTTTAAATTTGATTTTATTGTCAAAATACAAAAAAGATGCGCAAAAGTATGAATATTAATTTGATATAAGTATTGGTGATGTTACATCAGCTACAGTAGCTTTTAAAGTTTAGAAAATATTTGGGTCAGGATACTTTTTCTTTGACTCACTTGTTATATCAGCTGTTATCAAATAAAAAAATAATATGAGTGATTAAGGTTGGCAAAAATACCTTAGACGTATAATACGTCAAGTATTATTCACGTATTATGCACGTATACAAAGTAATACTTGAGAATTTTTACTACCGTATTCTCGCACAAACACCGGCATGTCGGTATAGCTGAGGAAGACTATTTTTCTTAAAATACTGTTATGATGTCTATCAGCATGCCGGTATAAAGTGAGGAATAAAATAAAATAAATATAACATTTTGCACAAAATTTTCTATAATTCTTAATTATTGTGATTATTTACAAAATATAAATAAATTTTCAAATTTTCAAATTAATTTTATGCTAAAAAATATATATTTTAATTAGAATAATAACTAGAAATGTTAATTAAAATCACATATTTATTATTTTATGCAAATAGTTTAAACTTATAATTAGAAAAACCATTGACAATGTTTATCAAAATGTGTCATAAATAAAAATACAGTAAAAATATTTATTAAATTTATTTCAACTTATATCATGTAACTCTAACGAAATTTGACTGTAATGCAAATTTTATCTAGCTGATAGCCACTGCTGTACATGGCCAATTCTTTTGTATTTTTTAAGATTTAAAATTAATTTAATAGAGAAATAAAAACAAAACCTTAAAATTAAAAATCTTGACTCACTTTGATTTTTTCGTTAATTACAACAAAATATAAATCTAATAAATAATATCACAAAACCACTAACATTGGAATTCGGGTTTCTTAATAAAATCTTTAAATATAATCATTAAAATATTAAAATTAATAATAATTATATATTTAATAAAAAGCCATTAGATTTACGGTATAATAATTAAATGTTTAAACAAAAATATTTAGTTTAGTTTATTTAATAGTAGGAATCGGAACCGGAATTGTAATATTGAAGTATATATTTATGCCTTTAATTCTGTCGCTTATATTCGCCTTTATTTTGAACCAATTTTTAGTAATAAAAACCAAAGAAAACGAAACAATCGAAACAATAATTAAATAAATGACAAAACGATTGAAAGAATGTAAAGCATAAAACCAATGCCAATGGACAGCACCGGTACTACGAGTGCAATAACTGCAATCAATCAACTTATTTAGTCGATTCGGTTTACACTAAAAGATTAAATTAAGTTTCGGTAAAAGAAAATAAACAAAAACTGATTTCAATTACTCGAGACATAAGCCATACGTCGGTTGTAATGCAATACCGAATGACTTGATTTGATTGAAAGAGAATCAGAATATTTCTGTCGCCGATATATGCGCTCTGTTTTGAACTATCATTAGATTCGGTATATTTGGCCCAAAGCGTGAAAACTGCAATCACTTTGAGTTTGGGATCTAATTGATAGATAGCTCTCTGGAAGAGACAGTTTTGACTCAACTCTTCATTTGACAGCCGATGTAAACACATAATCGAATCGTTTGTTATTCCGAACACAGAATTGGTTACATTCTTCAGCTCTAACTCTGAATTCTTATTAAATCGAAAATATTCTGATTTTCTAATATATTTTCCATTTGATCGACGCTTTTGTTCTAAAAAGTGTACAAAAGTCTGCTTATCGTCAAAATCGACTGCAAAGGCTAAAGAAGGCCTAAAGTTCTGAAACTTTAACTGCAGAGCACCCATACATCTGGATGTCTCCAAATTGTTTCCTAAAAACTTTGTCCAATATATAGTGTTTTCGATTTTCTATTTAAATGTTTATTTATTTGAAATAACTTATAAATAATTAATTAATTTTGAAACGAAATACAGATATCAAAGCCGTTGCATAACCGCCATAACTGCCACAACTGCCATAACCCGTCTCTTTATCTGGAAGAGTAAACGCCATTCGGAACTGATCCCAAAATACATCACTATATCTACCCTTTTCTGAATTTAAAATAACTGAAAAACGATTAAAATATTTAGAACTCAATTGAATCGACGGTTCATTGAATCGGATTTCCCAAAAGGATCGGTCGATCACTAAATAAAATTCTTTTTTATTGTTGTCATTGATATGTCTTAAACCAAAACTTATTTTTTGATTATTTGAATTAAAAGCTTTGCAAAAGTTTATTGACTGACCGGTTGTGACGCCTAACAGAGCAGACAGTGCTATGACTTAAAGACAAAAATTAATTAAATAATGAATTAAATATTTTAATTTATTTAACTTAATAGCAATTTTGAAATTATCATTCTTTTCAATGATTTTTTGTTTTTGAAGATAACTCTTATATTAATAATTTTACTATTTTCTTGCCCGGGTAATCAGTTTAAACTTTAAACTATTTATTTATAGCCGATTAATATGTAAAATATGATTATCTCGCGCTAAATCATCGCATAAATGATTAAAATTCAAATTTTAATTTCCGCTGTTATGTTAGCTCTGATATACTGTATTAAATATGCTCTGATTGGTTGGTCATTGATCAATGATCAGGATACATTGTTAAAGTGAATTGATCAAGTCGAAATGCTCGAAATATTGTATGTATCCATGACAGTCCCTTTTTCTGTATTTAAATTGCAATTTAGATAAAACTTAATAAAAAAAATTAGTGCAGAGGGAGGCGAAGCTCAGTTATTCAACAACTTTTCGCCAAAAAAACAATATATTTTCAAACAATTATGAAATGAATAACGAGTTTAGTTGAAACTATGAATTATTATTGTTTGTAATTGAATAGATTTGTGTAAAATAGTTAATTTAAACTTTATTATTCATATTATTCAAACAGTTTAAGTGCGGTTCGCATATCATGTAATAATCGGCGAATTTTGTCAAATGAACTAAAATAACACAAAAAGACAATTAAAACGATTTATAGAATACAATAGTTTTCTAGAAATACCTTAAGTTTACTATTAATGAGGACTTACTATACAATGAGTTTGAGATTGAATTTGGGTTACATTCGCGTCGGATATAAATGAGAGCAACAATAGAAACAATAAGTTCTATGTTTTGGAGCCGTTGTCCAAACGTTTGGTTCACAATATAATTATAATAATAAAAGTAATAATAATAATAATATAATAGAGTTTGACATTTGCGTGGAGGGAGTCCTACATAACATTAGATAATCCCTACAATCAGTAAATTCAAGCATTAAATGGAAATTATTTTAAATGACATTTCATGACATGTGTTGTAAATATAGTTCAAATCGAATGATTACAAACATAATAAACAAAAGAATATTAGATTAAAACCAATGAAATGATTTAGTCGTCTATTTAAATGCAATCGAAATAAATCCAAAACGTATTCAATCGAATCAATCGGAGCTCGTGTTCGACATCTGCTTTTCGGCTTCTTTTTGGATTTCTTTAGTCAGTTCCTCCTTCTCTGACTTCGAGAGTATAACCCCTTTAGCGAAGACGGACTCCGAGTCCTTGAGCTCAATGCGGCGAACCCTAGAGATGGCCTTCACTATTGCCTACAGACAAACGCAAACACAATATCATTAGTGAATGAGTGGCGGATCGGGACTGCGATCGCTGAGACGTACCTCTGGGACCCAGACTTCGAAGATATAGGCGACGGTATCGAAGCTGCCGTCGGTCTTGAAGTTGGTTTTGAAGAGCTGAGAGCAGTAGTCGTAGATCTCCTCCTGTTGCTCCTCATCGTCAATGGGCCCAAACCAGGGCACGTGTTTCAGTTGGTTTTTCTCCGATTCCGAACCACTTTTGAACTTCTGGTGCCTTTGGCTGCCGATCGACTCCCTATAGACTCCGAGTAAATGTGTTTCGACTTTTGCCTCTTTAATACATTGAAGTAATTTCTGGTTCTGTTGCCGACGTTTTTCCTTCCACTGAGCGATCGCTTCATTACTTTCCGGAAGTTTGTCCAACACTTCGCTATCACTTTCGTCGGTTGCGCTCGAATGCAAAGCGCTTTCGGGAAGCGATTCGTTGGACGTCTTCGCCGACTCTTTATTGTTCGGAAGTTCATCGTTAGAGGCATTGGCGGTCAGTCTCTCGCCTTCGTCTGCATTCGCTTCACTAAAATCGCTATCGATTTGGTCGAAGAACTTCGCAGAACTCAAATCACTTCCCAAACACTTTTTGCGCAGAAATTCCTCCGCCTTTTGCACGGCTTTGACCAGAAGGTCGCCATTACTCGTCTTCTTTCCGTCGCGGATATACTTTCGGTTCACTTCCGCGCTATCGAACTGTTCGATCGAACCGACGCTTGTTTTCCAACTTAACGCATAAAATGACATTTAAATCTATTCAACCCTAAACTCATCAAAACATCAAAACTCACCTCTTCTTAGTCCAGGGACTGTCAATCAATTTTACTAAAACTTTCTTTTCTTTGGGAAAGACCTTAGCGACCAGTGCCGGCCAATGGGTGTTATTGGTGTCGACCCAAACAATGTCGTCTTCAGAAAAGCCAAACTCTCGCTTCGGATTCTCAATGTTGTCGATGGAAAGCAGGTCCTCGTCGTCCGATCCCATTAGCATAGCGTCGATGTCACTAATGGTCGGGTTTTGATCCATCTTTTCGTTATTCTTATTCTTATCTTCATTTCGTTCGTCTTCTTCGGAATCGTCTTCCGATTCGTCAAAGTGTTTGTCGAATGAGTTATTCGATTCGCTATTCGTTTCGGTTTTTCGTCTTTTCGTTTTGGGGGCCGAAGTGGAGGCCGAGTCGGAAGCGTCGGTGGGTTTGACCCTCTTCTGGAGCTCTGACTGCCACTGCTGTATGACTGCATTCTTGATGTACGAGCACTGGTCCCTGTGGTGAACGACCAGATTGTTGATGCGAGTCGTGTGGAAACCGCACTTCTGACACAAGTAGTTGCCGGCACTCTGTTTGGGGGTCAGGGATGCCGACTGGTGTCGGATATAGAAACTGCATTCATTGGTCGAGTAGTCGTAGCACTCGTTAGGACTGCGCAGATCGGAAAGCGATGATATGGTCTTTCGCCGCAAATTATCTTCTTTTTCCTGCCATTCGTTTTCATCAATATATGACTGAATTAATGACTTTTTTCTGTTGAGTCGTCCCAACGGATCCGATGTCTCTATACTGTGACGTATTGTCTCTTTCAACGGAATTCTCGGTTCAATTCGTTTAACATTTTTCGACTTTCGATCCCTTAGTCTTCCAGTCGATGGCAAACCCAATGAATCGACGCTTTTCTCTGAAATTACAACACTTTTGACGGAATTTGTATTCGATTTAATCGCCTTTTTTGGACTCTTAGTCGGCGTTACTTCGGGTTCAATAGAAGCCGAAACCAACACTTCTTTTCGCTTTCGAGTTGAGACCCGTTGAGGCGTTTTGTTATTACTTTCGATTTGGGCTTTGCTTTCATTCTCTAAACTAGTTTTGTTGGCCTCGACAGTGGGTTTGGCCTTATTTGCCGTCTGAGGTGTACTCGACCTCAACGATCGACGAGTAGAGAGCGCCGGAACACTCGCTTCGGGAGTCTTTGCAGCCGTTTCGTCAGTTTTGGCGACTGTTTGCTCTTCAGTCTTATCTTTGACCTCAAACTGAACCCTTTTTTTCACACTTCGGCTCAAAGTTACCGATTCTGTAGTGTTGGGCAAAACTGATTCAACCAATTCTGGAGTTGACTTCGACTCGACTTTCGTATTCTCGACTGTTTTTTCCTTATTTTCATTCGAACCCTTCGTTTCAACTTTGCTTTCGGGCTCTGATTTCGCTATTTCTTTAACAAATTTCAATTCCTTTTCTTCGACTACCGATGGTTTCGGTTCTGGTTTTTTGCCGCTCGAAGCGCGAGTCACTCGACCCGACTTTGTGGCTGTGGTTGGCGTAGGTGTGGGCGCACTGACAGCCGGTGTAGTCGCCACTGCATCTGAACTTTCATTTTTCGGAGTACTCGAGTTGACGCTGACCTCCCGTTTTCGTGATGTCCTTCTTGTGCTCACACTTTCGACTGGAGTCTCGATTGGCTTCTCTTTAGGCGTTTCTGATATTTCTTTCGGTTTTGTTTCAATAGATTTGATTTCATTAACAGATTTGATATCTTTTTTGATTTCCTCAACATTTGTAGTATTTCTTGAGTTTCTTCTCGATTTTCGAACAGATTTATTCACTTCATTCGAATCAGTCTTTTGGACTTCATTTCCGGATTTCTTTCCGGTTTTTTCGGTTGATTTTTGTGCCGAAAGAGTCGAGACTTCGTTAGAACTGATTTCAGTCTTGGGTATAGTTTTCGGTTCACTTTCAAGAACTAAATTGCTTTTCAAGTCTTTCTTTTCATTGTTTTGATTCAAAGACTGAACTTTCGAGTCTTCAGATTCGGTCGAAGTTTGCGCTGCTTTTGCTTTCGAAATCATTTCTTTATTTGAATCCAAATTAGTCTCAATTTTGGTGTTCTTTGTGGGCGAAAGTCGCGCCGAATGTCTCGTTTCAATACTTCGATTGGAAGTTGTCTTTTCTGGAACCGACTTCTGAACTGAATCGACCGAAGATCCAGTCTTCGCGTTCACTCCATTAGCAGAACTAACCGCTAAAGTGGCGCTCGATTTGACTGCAATCGGAGTCGAGACCACAGTTTTAACAGAAGAATCATTTGTTTTCGTCTCTTTCACTGAGACTGGAGTCGCGACATTAGATTTGGTGTTCGGAGTCTTCAATGTAATGCCTTTCGAACCCTTTTCCAAAACCGGCGCCGAAGTTGGCGTTGACTTTGTTGTAGTGATTGAAGTCGTAATTGGTTTGGATATCGGAGTGTTAGCACTCGTATGAGTCGTAGAAACAGATGTTTTTGCAGAAGTAATCGTCTGTTTTAAAGGCTCTGTCGCGCCTGTAGTCGACGGAAGGGCGGTTTTGTTGCCTAAAGAAGTCGTAGTAATTGGTTTAGCAGAAGGTGTGAACGACTCGACTGTCGACGTAACCGCTTTCGAAACCAAAGTTTTGGTTTTAGTATTGGAGGGACCGGTGGCCGCAGTTTTAGTGGCCATTGCTTTAGCGGCTAAAGGCGTCGCCACCGAAGTCTTCGTCGCCGTTATATCACTCACTCTTATTGTCGTTTTAGTCGTAGTTTCGGTTTTATTCATTGAACTGCTTTTGATCGATAGGTTCGGCGTTTGGACTTTGGAAGGAACCAACGATTGAGGCGTTGTCTTACTCGCGGTAACCATTTTCGCGGTTGTGCTACCAGTGCTCGGAGTAAGTTTGGGACTGGAAGTGAGTTGTGCTGTACTCTTGTTCGCTATTGTCGTCGTAGTCGAAGGTTTAGCCGAAGATGTGGCCGAAACTATTGATTTGCTAGTCGTGAGCGAAGATGCGGTTTGCGATACTACCGGTGCTATTGTCTTGGTTGGGGAAGGGGTTCTGACTCGAGACAGGGATGTGCTTATAGTTGTAGTCTTAGTGGTCGGCGAATTACTTGGGTTTAGAGTCTGTTTTTGAGTAATGTTTGTCTTAGAGGAGAGGCCGGCTGTGGCCACAGTCGTAAAGGCTGCGCTCGCGGCACCGTGAGAAGGCTCGGGTGTTATCCAAACTATATTAGACTTCTTACTATAAGTCCTGCGCGAAGCAGCCAATTGACTGGGCCCGGGAGCACTCGTATCGGTCGACAGACTGTTAGCTGTACTCAACTTCTTTGCTTCAGTTGTTGTCAGAACTGATTTGGCGTTTGTCTTCATTTGTGAAGCATTTGTCGGAACAGCTGTATTCGAATTGACAGTCGAGTTGTTGGCACCACTTCCTCGACCGCCTCTACCTCTTCCTCCTCTACTTCGAGCCGACGCTGGCGTCGATGGCTTTGTCGAGACTATTGGACTATCAGCGACAGTGGTCTCAGTCGTCAACAGCAAAGTCTGACCCATAGATGAAACGGTGGGAACGGGTTTCGGTTTAGGAGTCCGACTGCCTCTCCCTCCTCGGGCCGGCTTCGGAACCGGTGTCTGACTCTGAGTAGTGCTCACAGGTGTCAGCTCTAGAACTCCAGAAGAGTTTGAGGTTAAGGTAAGAGCCATTGTCTGTCCCCCAGAGATGGCCTGAATTAACTGGTTTTCAGTTAAATTAGCGGAGGATTGGGCGGAACTAATGACTGCGCTCTCAATATCTCCGGTCTCTGTGGGAATCAACTGAATGGCTCCGTCTTCGTTGGGGGCGGCAGTGCACGCGACTAAACCTTCCGGCGTCTCAATCAAAAACGTCTGACCGCTAGCAGTGCCCGCATTAATAACATCGGATAAGTTGAGTTCAGATGGAAGGCCAGTCATCTGCCCGTCCTCTGTCTGCGCCATAAACACATAGTTCCCATCACTGGTTAGCATAGCATTGGCCATCAGTTGCTCGAGTGATGTGCCGTTTCCCGAGTCCTGCACTTGTATTACAGCTGTATTTCCAAACCCAACCTCAGAGGTCGAGTCAATCGAAGCCGTGACGGTTGTGGCCACTAGTGCTTCGGAAGCAGTTGTAGTAATCATTGATTCGGAAGCGGTTGCCGTCACTAATGTTTCCGTTGCTGTTGTCGTTATAATTGCTTCGGAAGTCGTTTCGGTAACTAAAACCTCAGAAGCGGTTGGAGTCAATACTTCTGAAGCCGTTGTCGTTACCATTGGTTCCGCAGCCGTCACTACTATAGCTTCTGAAGCAGTTGTTGCAACTAATGCTTCCGCAGCTGTTGTCGTCACTATTGCTTCCGAAGCGGTTGTAGTCACTGAAGCTTCTGAAGAGGTAGTGGTCACTAAACTTTCGGAAGTGATTGTTGTCACTAAAGGCTCGGAAGCGGTCACTAAAGCTTCAGAAGTAGTTGTGGTTGTATTCGATTTCGAAGCAGTTGTCATCGAAGTTGTGGTTTCTTCTACTGCATTGCTGGAAGTGCTTCCAATCGCTTCCAATTGCTTTCCATCCGTTTCTGAAATATTACTCTTTTCGACACTTTTCGAACTATTCGTTTCGTTATTCCCGATATTTGTCTCTTCCGGTGCTTTAGAGTCAGTCTTTTCCTTTAGTTCCAATTTTTGTGGTTTTGCTTCACTTTTATTATTTTGAGTTTTAGTTTCAGTTTCTTGTGTTTCACTCCTACTGGTGCTGTCGCCGACTTTCGTTGCATTTACTTCTTCGATGACGTTTTTAAGCGAAGATTCGCATTCTTTCGCATATGAAGTGCCGGCCATCAGATCCGTCGACTTATCTGTTGTGATGTCTAATAAAAAATATTATAATTAAATAAAAGTCGAAATAATCTGAAAATCGGTTCAATACTTGTGTCGGGTTTGGGCAGCGATGGAGTAGTGGTGGATATCGACGGCTGTTCTTCCTGTGAAACCCTGGGAGTGTCGATGGCCTGAACGACATTCGTGGGCGCAGTAGTGGTCTGTGTCTGACTCGGAATGTTGGCTATAATTGATGGCAAAACAGCTAAAGAAGTGGTCGACAGGTCTGACGACGAGATTGAAGGCGAGAGAGAACTGATGTCTGAAGAGAGAGTGAGTGGCGTCTCATCGGTTTGGGAGACAACGGCCACCTGAATGTGTTCGCCTCCCGACGCCTGAACCATAGAAGAGAGCGCTTCCGACTGAATGGCGATGTGGTCTCCGTTCTCCCCTCTCAGCACGAGTAGGATTTCTCCCGTTTCCGGGTCTTGTGCTTGTGATACGATTACATGTCTTTCGCCGTTCAGTTCAATCGCCTGATTGCCGAAGAAGTCGTCTTCAGTGGTGTCGGCGCCGATCAACTCGAGACCGACATTGGCTTCGCTTTGCATCGGAACCAAACCTACCATTTGTTCACTAGAAGTCACTTCCGTTTGGCTCTGAGTTTGCTCTGAATTGTCTGACATTTCGATTCAATTCAATTCGCATTCAATTTCATAATCAAATCAATTGTCGATTAATTTAATTCAATTCCAAACCAAATAATTATCAGTCGTTTCGCTTCCTTTCCGTTCAATCGATGCTTTAAATCAAAAATAATATATAATTTAATAACAAATTAATTAATCAAAAAATTAATTAAAGTTTGAAAAAACCCATAATTTTTAATAGCATTACATTAAGTATTAAAATCAAAACCAAAATAAAGTTAAAACTAAAATAAAATTAAAAATAACGTAAAGTTGTGTTGAATTGAAAGTCGAAATACCTGTCGATTAGAGACGACTCGAATGACAGTAAATATGCGATAAATAGAGAACTGTTTCGAGAGATTAGTTAACAATAATTTATGTATTAATTAGTATTAATCGCATAAACAGCGATCGAATGGATGAGTGTTTGAGTGTTTTGTCAAATCCCTCACTTGTGTGGCACTACTGTATCGCTCTATCACTCTATCACTGCTGTCTGTATGGAAAGGCGTTAACTATTGCCCATTAATCCCATTCCCGAACAATCAATCACTGATTCTATACATTAATTACATTCAATACATACCTATTTGTGATTACAATTACCCGAACTGTGATTTTGCGCTACTTTGCGAACGATTGCCAATAAGTCAAATGACTATTAATTTAATTAAAGTTTGATTACAACGCAATGCAATTCATAGATCACTGAATCGCCATATTTTGACGCTATTTCTCAACATTTTTATGCAAACTATACGAACAGTACAAACAGATCAGACAAAGAATCGATGTCTCTATCGATACATCGATTCCGCTTTCGATACCATCGATGCCCTCAACACCGACTCGACTCTCAACGTCCTATCAATTTATGCCATTTTTAGGCCTTTTAATTAAGTTGTCTAAAGATGGCGCTGTTTGCCACACATTCGAGTTTCCTCATTGTGTGACACTATTGTCGAAAACATGTCGTTTTGTCCAAATAAGTTGACGTAGTTTTTGGAATATTTTGATAGTTTATACACAAATGTATGCTTAGAATACAAGTGTCCAAAGATTACGCAAAACTTATTTGAGTTTTAATATTGAGTTTTGATGCAATGTTTTGAAGTTTGTGCGAAAGGGGCGGAAACATAGTTAAGCCTCGATATGATTGGCAGACATTAGCTCTGATTGTTGTTTGTATTGTTGAGAACCGATTGTCAACTTTAGAGACATTGAGGCCAAGTCTATGAGACAAATGCCGACCATTAGTTGTGAGCCATCACTACACGAGACGGAAGTCGTGGCCCGAGAGCTGTTCACTCAGTTCGCGAGGGAACAGATGACTCACGAAGGCATCGCTCGCGCGGACGTCGACGAAGAACTTGAACTCTTGAGGTCTTTAATCGCTTTATTCAAATTGAAATCTAATCCGAATTCGTGTTCAGTTCGAACGGATATTGTGTTTCGAGTCCTCTAATGGTTTCCGTCGGAAGAGATTTGCGCCGAATATCCGAAGCCTTCGCTCTGAGCCCAGAGAGGGCTCGAGTCCGGGAAAGGGCTTTTCGGGTAAAGACTTATCGAAACTTGTTTATTGTTGAAGAACAGACCGAAGTTTGTCTTTTGTCTGCATAAAGCACCTGCTGGTGCCGCCCATTCTTGCTTCTACACTACCTTGTTGCCCTTCTTGCCCTTCTTGCCCTTGTTGCTTTCTCTGTACATACAGTGTTAGTTACAGTTGTATACATTGTATTGAATTAAGTTTACGGCAATTGAATCGCTCTATTATAATGAGTCACTAATTCTTATTCAAATAGGCATTGTTTGAGTTATACCGTACTCTCAATATTGGCGCTAAAAATGTATCTTGGCTCTATTTTAATTCATCGGTTACTTTGATTCAAATTTTAAGTTTACTCCAAAGAGTAATTTTGCATTGATGAGTTTAATTAATATTTTAAAGATTTATTTTGGTTAAAATTTTTAACTTAAAAACAAAGTAAAATAAATCTGAATACAGTATATATATTGTATTTATTGTTCTGTATTTAAGCTTTTTTTGTTTCACATGGTTAAAGATAAATGATTAAACGAAATTAGTCATTAAATTATTTTTAAACATAACTTTTAATAATTAATTAAAAATTAAAGTTTTAATAATAAAAACCATTTTTACTATTCCCTGATAAAATAAAATAGTAAAGGATAAATTTTATGGCACTATTTTTGAATTGTTCAAATTTTGCATTATGTGCTAATAACTAAGCTATCTACTTTACCGTAGTTGTTTGTAAACATAGGAAAAGGCTAACTGGCGGCTTCGCACCTAAGTTTTACTATTCTATGGTATTCAGTTCTAAAACATTTAAATTCATAGAGTTAATGCAGAACTGAGAAGCATAGAAAAGTAACACCTAGATGCGAAGCCGCCAGTTAGCCTTTTCCGATGTTTACAAACAACTTCAGTTTAGTCCCAAATTAAGATAACTACATATAAATAATGGACATTTTTAAAACGCTTTTATAGAAAATATATATATAATAATTGAAATAATAATTGTAAGTTTGAAATACATTTAAAATTTCTATGTGTTGACTTGTTAACTTAGATTGAAAATTTTATATTGAATTTAACACGTTGTTCCTAATTAACGAGAATAAGTTTATTTGACCATAAGAGTATTTTTTTAATTTTTTATTATTAAAATACAAATATTATTTTAAAATAGAATATTTTAACTTTAAGTAAACATATATTTTGCGCCATTATCTGAAAATCTCTTATTGTGGTCTGGCTTTAAAATGTTAATCTTTGAAAATACTCTGGACCAAATATTTTAAGTTTTAATCTAAGCCTGGTAATCAGAAGAACTTAACATTTTGTTTTCCAAACATTAAAGTAAACCCTTGTATTCAAACTTGAATAAAATATCTCAATTGGTCTTAATTGAGGGACATTTGGCAGGTTTTTGTCTTTCCGTATAAACCTTATTTGATATCGATTTAAGACATCGATTGTATGGTTGGTGTAATGAGCGGTCGCTAAGTGTTATGTCGAATTAAATGTAAAATTTTATATCGAAAATATCAATTTGACTGCAATTTTTAATTTGTGCTAATTTTAATTTTATTATATTATTACAAATATAGTTTTTATATGTTGCCTATGAAACCAATTTAAGATTCCCATTATTTGTATGTACCGTAATTGCCCAGGGTTTGATTAGCCAACTGATGACTAATTTGAAAATTATTAATAAGGTTGAGATTTAGATACTAAAGAGTTTTAGATTTGATATTAGTGTTGGTCAGACTTGGCCGGGAAGCGATTTGGGTAAATGACCTGTTTAAATAAATTAATCCATTCTAAGACTAGCAAACTACAGAGTATTAGTTTTTGAGAAAGGTCTTACTCCGCACCCAATGAGTGTAAATTGGAGTTCCAAATGTTTTTATCAAAATTATTCATAAATTAGTTTAAAGTTTTCATAAACTATATCCAAACGCCGCTAATAATAAAGATGTACCAGCTAAACTAAATTAGCAGTAATTTGGATCTAAGTGTATTAGTTGTGGCAATTAAAACAAATATTTAATGATTACAGATTTTCAGACATTGACAATGTCTAGCAATTAGCTAACAAATGCAGTAAACTTAGTGTCGAACAAATATCCGAATCCTATAGCAGTCCCACAGCAGTCCATAGCTGGTTAGGTCTAAATTTTACTACCAGTGATCACCGAGAGAGCGAGTGAGAGGGAGGGGGGGGAGAGAGATTAAAATATCAATTCTAAACAAAAATATAAAATTAAAAATTTATTAATTCTTAAATTATAGTTTTTAAGCTAAGTAAGAGTTATAATTTAAATATAAGTCCCCAATGACGGTTCTGATCTCTAACATAAACGGAAAAATGCAAATTAAAAAAGAATAATAATCTTATAAAGTATATTCATACAGTTAATATGATTCAGATTGGTTTTATGTCATCAATAGTTCATTTTACTTTTAATCTAAAAATTGTCACAAATATTTATTACGGTAAGCTCATAAATTAAAATTATCCAAAACTACTATAAATTTTAAACTAAGAACCATTAATTAAAGTGACTGATGATTCAAATTAGACCCAAATCGGATACAGAATCGGTTATCCGATCCGACTTTTCATCGGTCGTATCCGATCCGATCCGAACCGACATTTTTAGCCAATACCCGATCCGAAACCTATCCGATTCGAACCGATTTGATGAAATAAAATAGTTTGTATAAATTTTTTGGCGCAAATATTTAAATTGACAGAAATTTGCATTAAAATGGCCATGATATAAACAAGCAAATAGTGGAAACAAGACTGTCAGGTCAGGGGGGGGGGTTCAGTCATAGTTGAATAACGACATTTTTTCAAAATCTTTATTTCGGCGTTCAAGTAGCGGTCAGCTAAAAACCAAGATGGTGAATTTCTGCATAAATTTGCTCGCTTACCCGTTATTATTTTCCAAAAACCGCAATTAATGTCGATTTAAACCGGATTTAGCCTTAATTTAGTTAAATTAACGGAATTTTTTAGCCTTCGGTGGCCGAAAATTTTAAAGGGGGGTCCCTTTCAGATCCTAGGGGGGTTAGAGGCAAATTTTCAAGTTAGGGTGGGTTACAGACCTGGACCCCCCTTTTGTTATATCTGAGAATGACTGTCCGCTCCTCTACTTCCAGATCAACATTCAAGACCTAACGCGCGAACATTTCAATTCCTTATTGAGTGAACTGTTTCTAAACGGAAACATAACGAGAGAACGAATTGTTGTTCTCTTCTTCTTCTGCTCAGACCTGGCCGTCAGTGCCATCACTAACGGACCGATTGCTTACTTCAAACGTCTGATTCACTGGTCGTTAAGTTTTATATTCAATCACATTTGCCTTTGGGTGCAAAGACAGGGCGGATGGGTATGACTTGTTATCATTATTACCGAATTACCTTTCATATACTTGCATGCAATTATATCTAAGTTTCTCAACTGGGGTGCAATTATATCTAGATACAATTTCACTGTATTTTTGGTAATACTTTTATTTTAAATTATAAAAATAGTTAATTAAATATAAAGTTAAAATTAATAGCTAAACATACTGGTGAACAATAAAAAATAATAAGTTTTTAAAAACATATATTTTTAGATAGTTTTTTTAATTTAGTATAATTTTTATGC
>JAQIYC010000152.1:0-18412 GCA_034699545.1 Porobelba spinosa
TGTTTTATAAAATTAAAAGATTTTTAGCGACTATTTAAGAGACTATTTGACATGTTTTTATTGCCTATTTAGGTGCCTAAAAGGGCAAAATAAATGCCAAAAAATCAATTCTCTAATAATAACAATTAATATCGTAATTATTACAATTTTAAAATAAGTCTAAATTTGCAAAACATTTATCAATCGCAACATTTTATTTAAATGATAAATGATTTAAAGTTTATATTTTATTGTTTTAATTAATATTTAATAAATTAAAACGTTTAATAATATTTCACATTTAGATTATGTTAATAGATTATTCTTTTAACAAATAATGTCTCATTTTTCAGCACAAAGTATATAATATCAGCATTTTTGCAAAAATAATATTAGCATTTATAAGAATATTCTTTTGCTCTACATATAAATTATAGTGAGTTTACTTCAGTAGAAAAATATAAATTTAGTCAAAATTACATAAAAAACTTTTTTAGTATGCAATTTGAATTTTAAATTACAGGCTTTTGCTTCAATTCTCAAAATTTCTATTTGTTTTTTATGTATATTTCTGTTGACAAATGCGAACATTCAATACGACGGTTGAGAAACAAATTGAATTTTCTGATTGAATCCAGAAATGAATGATAAGTTTTTGTTGAATATAAGCGCCAAAAATAAGTACAAATTTAAACCAAATTTATCTTTGCTCTTAATAAGTTAGAAGAAAGGTTATTTGTTCAAGTTGGTTTTTAACCTGGTAAGCAAAACAATAAACCTTTTTTGTAAGTATGTAATTAAGCAATAATTAGATTTTTTAATACTAGAGATCTTTACAAATATATAAAGCATTTGAGAGAATAATATTCAATGTTTTAAACATTTAGATTGAGTTTCAGTTCGGAAGGGACTGAATGTCCCAAAAGAGTTCGGTTCTCATGAATAAGTGACAGTTCATTATTTGTGTTCTGCCATTCGTTTCATTTGATCTTGTTCAATTTTGTTTGCACTCGCAATCAGCATAAGGTTTAAGTGCAAGCATTTTCATCAAATAATAATAATAATCAAAAAAAAGTATTAAAAAAATAAAACACAATTTAGTAGAAAAAACTCATTTCGGCACAAAAGTGTGTTTCGTATTGTATTTCACGTGCAATAAAACTTTTTCTTCATTTTCGCTACAAATTTCAACATTTATTTCGAAATTTTTTGTTTTGTTTTGTTTTGTATGTATTGAACCGAAAAAGTGAGAATAAATTGACAAAAATATTTTTAGACTTTTTTTGTAGTTTAAAAATTTTTTATTTTAAAATTCAAACCACGATATGAATGACGAAAATTGTTTTGAGAATTCAGTTTCAATACAATATATCTATAATATTGTTGTATTTTCGATGATTTTATCATTTGTTTTGACACTTTATAAAAATAGACATTCATTTGATTTTTAAAATATTAATATATATTGTAAAAAGTGTTAATATTAACAACAAAATAAACGAGTTAATTAAAAATTGATTTGCAGTCTATAAAAGAAATTAAAAAAAATTAATCTACATAAAATATAAAGTGTCTATTGATTAAATTTTATTTTATTTATTGTTATTATTTTCTATTCAGTGACACATAAATATAATTTGCATAGAAATAGTCGCTAAAAATAGACTTTTTATATCAAAAATAGTATTTTACACTTAACTCAAAATATGCTGGATTGAGGTAAATGCAAAAGTTTAAATCAATTTTACTTTTATATTATGCAAATTTTTTAAACAATTTAAAACATTTTTTAGGCCAAAAAATATATTTTATATATCGTGTGAAGAAAAATTGCATTGAATTCGAAAAACTGACTAAAAATTCTGAAATATATGGTAATAGTAAAGAATAACAACAAAAAAGCGCGAATGAACAAACAGAATATTCTTGTGATATATATTTTGCTGAATTTTCTCATTTTATTTTCAGTTCTATATTTCAAACAATTTTATTTTCTTTTTTTCAACTGTAAATCTATAATAATTTTTAACTTTTTTCTGTTGTAAGAGTTTGAAAAATTGATATATTTTTAGAAAAAATTATTATTCGTATTATCATTATTAAAATTATATGACAAGCGAACAGAATATTTTAAAGTAGAAAAAAAGTTGAAATTTATTCCGATTCTTATGAGTGAGGTTTTGCATAGAAATCGGTTTATTATACACTGAAAATGAGCTTAAATTTTCAATTCTTCTTAATATATATAAGAGATGTGCAAATTCGGCTTGCTCAAAAAGAGAATTTTAAATCGCATATTTATTTGCAAGAAGAATTTGGTAGCGTATATTTTAAAAATCTACGCTGAGCCATTTTTCTTTTAAAATAATATATTTACTAAACTTAATTTTAAATAAATTTAAATATTAATTTGCACTAATTTAAAATATATTATTTTAGCCAGTTGCTTGTTTTTAATTTAAAAATAGGTTTAAAAATTAAAAAATTATACAATATTTTTATAGCAAATTACCCTTTTGCTTCTGCACATCTCTAATATATATATTCTGACTGAATGGCTGTTTCTATTTATGTTTGGTTTAAAAGTTTTCAATTACAGACTACACAAACACAAAGTCTAAAACTGTGTAATAAATGAGATTACATTTGGTATTAATATAAATCTTCTCTATTTCTCTCCAACAGATAGTTATAGTTTAATGCTCTCCGAAAATAAAAATTTATAATTAAGTATATAATTAATGAATTGTGTTTTAGAATTTATATTTTCGTAATGTCATTGTTCACTATGTTTTGACTAATTGTTAGAATTAACAAAACCTGGTCTTTGCTATTAATTTGTTTGTTAATGAGTTGAGAATATTTATTTAAATATTTTAAAATTTATTTTTAATATTAAAGTTACTCTAAATTAATTGATTAAAATGCAGTAAATTTAAAATATAAATTAATTAACATTTTAAAATTAAAATAATAAACTATAAAACTTAAACAAAAAATCTCTATGAAAATTTAATTTAAATCAGTTGTCAAATGATTAAAAATAAATTATTTTTGGATTTGAATAAAATATTACTTTTCATATAAGCGATGTTTGATAGACATTAAATTAAACTGAAAATTTCATCTCTTATACAAATTACAATTTAAACAATATAAACTTAATTATTGATTTTTAATATTTAATTAATTAAAAGATTTATTTTACAATATAATCTAAAAATTAAATGTTATTACAATATTACTATAAGCGTTTATATTCTATAATAATTTAAAAAATCTACCTGAGGCATTCTTGAAAGACCCCCTGACCCAGGGATGCAATCGAGTCGTTGATTCTTAAAATTGATTTTCCTTTCAGTAATCGAATGCCATTTTCAGCGATAGTAAGGCTTACGAAGATTGGAAACATCTGCGAAACAAAAACAATAATTCTTTTAGCGTTCACTCGATTCTAATTTTGTTTAACGACTTATTCAGACAAGCTTTTTTGGATTCTCCTAGATCAATCGATTCGCAATTCCAATATATATGAAATATTTCAATGAATATGTATATATTGATAATTAATATTTTAACAATAATAAGAATTATATGAATTATTCTTTTAAATCAAAACTAACAAAATAAATCAAAAGACAATAAAAATAAGTCTCATTTTTATGGCCACTTATAATACTTTATATATATATTCAGAGTATATATAAACATATATATACAGTATATATTTAAATTTCAATTTTGTTTCAATTTAATAATTATAAAATAGTTTATATTGATAATCAGAGTCAAGATATGCAGAAAAATAATGCAAATTAAAATGATAATTATATGAAAAATGATAATAAAACTAATTATAATTTATTAATAGAAATAATTTTTTAATAATTTAATTTTAACTCAGTTTACAACTTATAATAAGTATTAAACTAAAATTCATAAAAGTAGTACAGGGTATTTAAAACTTTAAGATTATTTTAGTAAATTAATTGTTTATAAACATAATAAATTGTATATTAAACTATCTATGAAAGTTTTATTAATAAACAATTAGATTTAGATTTAGACATTTAGATTTTAATATTCAAAAATTGTTTTCAATTTTAATTATAAAAATAAATGTTTACTTAAATCACTTAAATCGAAATGACTTACCTCTTCGACATATCTGGGAACAACTTTGATGTCCGGGTACATACATTCTGAAGGCAGAACCAAATAAAAGATTTTTCTGCATTTGTCTAAAATAAAGACAATTAACTGAAGCGCTTGAGTGAGAACTTGACTCAACATTGCAATCAAATCAATTGATTATCGAAGTATCGAAAGTCACATCAGATGTCATGTATTATATAAACAAATCTCTTTAACTCCAACTCTTCTCAAGTCAGTTCACATTCTTGTGGCACAAATTCTCGGCTTATGATTGCGTAAACGAAACGAGAATTGAAGTCATAGTTGCAGTGATAGGAAAGCATAGCTCAGTTACCTCTCCGCGCATTTTCCCTCAAACTATACCAGAATAAGCATTAGATGACTGGACTCTCAAGAGTTGGTCAAAGAGTATCTGCTCTATCCAACCAAATCCATGAATGGCTGTGACGTTATTCGCCCTAATTTTGAACCCAATTTTGGCTAAAGAGGACCGAAAGCAACGAAAGCAACGAAAGCACACATTTTGTTGTATATTTAGATATGATATTACAGTTCGTAATGTAAGCAAAGATTGGTTCGAATAGAAAACGAGTCTATTTAGGACAGTCTCTCAAACTTTGCTTTTTTGTTGCATTTGTGCACTTTATGTCGAAATTATAGAAATAATGTTTGAATGTGTGAAACGATTTGGATATCTTTTCTATATTGTCGACCCAAACGACTCATCATTCGAAAGCGTTGAATCTGTTCCGGACTATATAACACAAGTCATACCATATTTTGTCGGTTTAATAATTATCGAACAAATTGTCGCTTTTTGTAAAGGCTTTCGCTTTATTCGAATTAATGATGCAATCGCTTCAATCTCCCAGGGCATATCTATGGAACTAACCAAGTTTGTATACAAATTGATTTAAGCTTATATTTTTAATTTTATTGACACTTATTTCAGTCATTTATATTTGTCATAACCAGAACATTATTCAAAGGCTTAGCCCTAATGTATTACATCTATATATACAACAATTGGAGAATATATACTCTCGAGTGGAACAGCACTTGGACTTGGATTTATGCCTTTATATTAGTTGACTTTGGATTCTATTGGATTCATAGAGCGACTCATGGTATCAGTCATTCATTTACTTTATTTCAGAGTTAAACAAGGTTAGTCAAAAAAAGGGGCCTAGAGGAGGATAAATGACAATTTTTAAATCAGAGGGTGGGGTCCGCTCAAAATTGTTTGGACTTCCGCTAAAATTGAGACAATTTGTTTCAGAAAACCGAAATTAAAGCCGATTTAACCGGCTAAATTAAATTAAAGTTAAACTAAATTAAAATTAAATAAAGCTAATTTAACTGAATTTAAACCGGATTTAGTGTTAATTTAATTAAACTAACGCCATTTTTATATAACAACGAGAAAATTTTCAAACCGCCTTCGGTGGGCGAAAATTTTTTAGGGAGTTTTATTTTTGGACAAAATGAGAGAGAGGGGGGGGGGGGTTGGAGCTAATATTTTTAAGAGAGGAATAGAGGTCTGATTCCTTGGCCAACTCTGATTTATACTTACTTGTTAGCAGTTATGTCTGCATTATTAGTCTGAAATTTATCCTAAACTTGACTTAATATTAATAAATAGGATAAGCCATTTGATGATCCGGATAAAATACTAAAAAAATTTTTAATTGTTACAGAAAAAATAAAACTTAATTTAAAAAATATTTTGACCTTAATTAACGCAATTAACGTTATTATATTTTTTCAAACAATATATTTATTTAAATTCATTTAATTTCAACAAGTTTAGTTAGAATTCTAAATCAAATCAAACAATTTTTATATTTCAAAATGTAAATTTTTAAAAATAACACTTAAATAAGTTTTAATTATAATTTTTAATTGATTATTATTTATTTAAATTAAATAGTTTAATATTCAATTATTAATTATTTTCCTAATTTAAAAATTATCAAATGTGTAATATATGCATTAATATACATTTCATTTTTGGCGAGAATCCGCCATCTTATTTTTGAGATGACCCCTACCTGGACCCTCTAGAATTTTGGCCAAAAACGAGTCATTTACCCCTATCTAAATCTCCTGACCTGACGGGCCTTGGCTAACCCTGGGCTTACTTGATCAGCCAAAACACAATTCTTAAATCTAATTTAAAATAATGCAATAAAATTAGATATTTGACCAATGAGTGAATTGAATGCATTTTTACACTTAAACACATTCTTTTGAGAAATAATTTCAAATATTTGTTAACTCTTTAAATGTCATCAAAACTGATTTCGAACTATTCTTATTGTTCTTATTTTGACAACAATTTTTGTCATATATTTCTTTTACAGAAATAGCTTTTTAGAACAAACAATAAAAGCATTTATTTCTAACAAAATTAAAAAAAAAGTTTAAAAGGTTTCAATTAATTTTGAATTACTTTCTTAAAATTTTTAAAGTTTATATTATATTTTAGTATTAATTTTAATTTATAATCAAACATGTGTACAATCGGCTAAGTCAGGGAAGGGGATTAGACAAGGTATAAATCTTTTGTTTTAAAGTTGAGGAAGAATCAGGTAAGGGATGTGCCGAAAATAATTCAAATTTGCCTAATTTGCATATTACACTTTTTAATTGGATTTAAGCTGAATTTACCTGGATTTAAATTGGATTTAGTAACAATTTAATAAAATTTAACTAAAATATGCTAAAAATCTAAAAATGTTTCAGATCTCGTATATCTCGCTCGGTGTAATCAGGGAGCAATTAAAAAAAATTTTTGATGCCAGGGGAATTTTATGTTGATCTCCCGTCGACATTAACGATTATAATTATTAATATATATAAAGATAAATTTTAAAAAAGCATTTTAAAACAGAGTTTACCAAAATCCGTCAGTACCGGTAACAAGAAATTTTGTATATGAAAAATGATTTACTTTTGGCCAAAATTCTAGAGTGCGTTCAAATAGGAGTCGGTTTAAAAATAAAATGTCTAATTATTGTCTAATTTTGTGGCAAAACTTTATTATGTTTGAGGAAACAGTAATCAAATCTGTTTTAACCGGATTTAAACTACATTTAGTTAACTATTCTCGATTTAACTTTAATGTAATTTGGATTAAGCTATTTTACGTGGATTACTCTAAATTTCCGTCCACTTTCAGCGTGCAGTATTTAAAAAAATAACGGAGTTCTATATTCAAGCAAAATTTTAAGAAAAACTAAATCAACATCGGTTGAGGACCCCCCCCCCCCCTGCGTCTCTATTGTGAATTAAATTAACTTAACAACAACAAAAAGTTTATTTAATTTTTTCTAAATTGTACAGTTTTAATAAATTTCTATGTAGAATACTGTATATTAACCACGTATACGCAAAACAATTCAAAATGTTGCAATTCAAATTGCGTGATTCAAATAAACATTTGTAATGCATAGGCTTTTCAAATAAAAGTTTAGAACAAACATAAATCTGATAAATCGACTCAAGGCTAGTATATATCGATCAAAATGTGAAAATTTTTATACTAAAGCTAACGATTATTTGCCGATTACTATAAGACAAATAGAAAAAAGTAGTGAAAGTGTTTTAAAGCAAATCCAATAATTCATTTATTTATTGTGAATTTGGCAAAACAATTGTTAGCTTAAGTGTATTCGGAAAATACAGTATAAAAACACAATTTTTATAATAAAAATAAGATATATCTAACAGTTAGACACAAGAATATAATGCATTTAATTTAAAATTAAATTACAGCAGGAATGTCGAAGGCCAATTCTGGGGAGGGGGCTATGGGAGACACGACAACTACCAAAATTTTTGTCAAAAACCTTGAGGGAGGGGGTATAGGCAGGGATATAATCAAAAAAGTATTAAATTAACTTATTTTTTCACTGTTTTTTAACTAAATTAAAACCAGGCATGTCGACGGTCGGCTAAGCCAGAGGGAGAGATCAGGTAGTGTATGAGCCTAAATATTTTGACCTAAATCATATGGGAAATCAGGTAGGGTAAGCTTTAAAAGTGTCATGGCGACTATTTTTAGTGAAAGTGTTAGTTTTGGAAATATTTAAGCCAATTTTTATAAACAATTTGTAATTTTATTGCATTTAATCGACTATTTTTTATTCGACTATTTTAAATATTAAAAATTAGAATTAAAAAAATATTTGTAAGAGTATACTCTAAATTTTTTACAAAGGGGAAATCGTAATTTGACAAACGGGTTCTATTTTCGAGCAAAATCTCAGGGGGGTCAGAGGCCAAATTTTTACCCCAGGGGTGTTGCGGACCTGGACCCCCCCCCCCCCCATTGGCTTACACTGACTTTTAAATACAAAAGTAAATATATTAATCGATAGACAGGTATTAATAATTAAATTGAATTTAATATTTAGAAATCAATCTATTCTGGGCCGCACATCAGGTTCATCACAGTTCACAAGAATATAATCTGACGACAGCTCTCAGACAATCGATTCTTCATCTTCTGCTTCAATACGTAATATTTAATTTAACTCAAATAGTATTTTTTTTAATTTAATAATTTTAAATTGCTAATAATTTATTTAAAATCTTAACTGGCTTGTTCTTTATATTATTTGATTTGATTAAACTTAAAGAAAGTAAACGTTTACTAACTCCAAATACGAATGAACATAACTTTATTGCAGATATTTTACCTGCCATTAGCTCTGGTCATCCCTCCAACTGTATTCTTAGTGCACAATCAATTCAACGTTCTCTACCAGTTCTGGATCCATACACAAGTCATTCATACAATGGGTCCGTTTGAATATATCCTGAATACCCCGAGTCATCATCGCGTACATCACGGTATGACTCAATTGCATTCAATTGTTGTTCCGATCGACGAATTGATATATTGATCGCAAACCCGAAAACAGGTCGAAACGAGTACTGCATTGACAAGAATTACGGCGGAGTTCTCATCGTTTGGGACCGACTGTTCGCCACTTTTCAAACTGAAACTAATTGTATAAACTATGGGTTGACTACAAATGTCAATACTTTCGATCCGATCACTATTCAAATGCATCATTTCTACTCGATTTACACTAAGTTTAAAGCAATTAAAGGATTTCGAAATAAGTTCTATTGTTTGTTTGCCGGCCCGGCCTGGGATGCGGACCTGCATAAGCCAGGACACAGACGGCAAACATATAAGGATATGAACCTGGACAAATATGACCCTGATATACCACTCTATTATAAATTATATATTTTGGTTCATTTTTCAGTTATTCTCATATTTCATACAAACCTAATGAAAGCAATGGATGTATTACCACATTATAGAGCAATCATTTGTTCGCTTTTTATTTTCATTTCATTAACTTCTTTCGGGTTTATAATGGATCGCAAGAAATGGTCGAAATATTTTGAAATCTTTAGATGCATTGCATTTATATTTATTGAAAAACGAATTTTTAAAACATTAATTAATTGCAAAAATTACAATTCAATGCTTTTAATAGAATATCTATTTTTTGCTTCAATTCTACTCTTATTTCTTGATTTTCTCAAAGATCACTACAAATCAATTTTTACACAAAAGTCTAAATAAATTTTACAAAATTTGAAATTGTTTTTAATGTAAAATAAACGTATTGTTAAATTTTAAAAATAAACTAAAATAATTCAATTTAATTTAATTCAGTTAATTATTTGATTCAAGGCAAAACGAATCAGACAACAAGACCAGGGTTGGCCAAGGAATCTCTATTCTATTTCCTAAAAAACTTATTTCCAACCCCTCCCCCTTTATTTCGTTCAAAAAATAGGACACTCCTAGAATATTGCATGGCGTAAATTTAACTAAATTAACGCCAGTTAAGATAACAATATAATATTAATTTAGTTAAAATCGGGTTAAATCGGCGTTAATTGCGCGTTTAGAAAACCAAATTGCATCAAATTTGGCGGCAATTTAGCTATTTTGAGACAAAAATTTTAAGCTGACCCCCTCTGGTTTTGGTAAAAAAATGTGTCATTTACCCCACCCTCAACCCCGCCTCTCATGACGGACCCTGGCTAACCCTGCAATAAGACAATAAAAATAAAGGTAAATTAAATGTAAAAACCGAAAGTCTATTAAATTCTACAAATAAGTTATAAAAACTCTTTTAATATAAAAACCAAAAATTCTTTTCTTAGCAATTAAATGTGGAAGATAAAATTTGTGAAAAAGTGTGAAAATTTAAATTGATTTTTGTTTTTGATTATTTTTTAATTTATTGATAAATGTAGTTTGAATAATATAAAGATAAAACAAATTTAAAAATTTTGTTTATATCACAAAAAAATATCTCAAAATTACTATTTTGAACCAAAAGATTAAAAATAAAAAAACAGGTAAATTTTTTAAATTCTAATTTGTAAGTGGGGTTTAAAATAATTTTAAATAAATTTAGTATAATTTTTTAAACGGTTAGTTAGTTCAATTTTATTTTATTTAAACGGCCAGCCGGCAAATTTTAGGAAGTGTTCTCTCCTCTTCTCAAAATCCTGGAAGGATAGAGGTTAATTTTTCAATGCTGGAGAGGCGGGCTTATCCTCTTTCAAGCAAGGTTAGCCAAGGTCCGGCAGGAGAGGGTGGGTTGAGGGTGGGGTAAATGACTCTTTTTTCCAAATTGAGAGGGGGAATCGAGGGTGACGTCAGCTCAAAAATTTCTCGCCAAAAGCTAAACTCCCGCCAAAAACGACGCCATTTTGTTTCCAAAACCCGTAATTAAAGCCGATTTAACCGGATTTAAACTAAATTAAGTTAAAATAACTGGATTTAACCCAAATTTAACGTTAATTTAGTTAAATTAACGCCATTTTTACTAAATGGCGCGAAATATTGCCGGCCGCCTTCGGGGGGGGGATCCCTTTCAAAGAGAGGTCCTATGTTCGTTTCAAAGGGGTTCTATGTCCGCTTCAAAGGGGGGTTCTACGAAATGAGAGGGAGTTTGAGCTAAAATTATCAGGAGAGGGAGATTAGAGGTCCAACCCCCCCCCCCCTTGGCCAACCCTGCTTTCAAGGTACTCACTGTAAAAAAAACTAAACATTTATTATAAATATTATGAATATCATATCTACCTAACCTTACCCCCTTCTTATAAATCACTTAATAAGAATATTTATAAATCGGATAAATAATATTTAGTAAACATTTAAAAATATTTTATTTACTAAAGTGGAGTTATCCTTTGAGGTGCTTGTCGTCTATCTGCTGAAAAGCATGTCTTTAAAAATTAAACAAAATTAAAGGAAAAAAGCACTGCTTTATACTAGCTTTAAAAGCTACATGCAAATCTTTAGACAAATAGACGCCAAACACCTCAAAGGATAACACCACTAAAATACAATTTAATCTGATCATCTAAATTTAAACATTGTAATTAAAAAAAAACAATTTTAGATAAAATATTAAATTTGAGCCAAATCTTGCAAAAAAATCGGATTTCTGAGTTATATATTGCGACGACAACACCCTTTTTGCCTATTCCTGTCTATACTAATCAGCCAATCGTGAAATTGTGAACAAATGTTATAATTAGTGCCTATTATTAAATGCGTTCGCATTTCAGTCATTTCAAAAGTAATATTTTAATACTTTCTAAACATTTTGCAAAATGTTATCAGATTTGAGTAACAGACCACTAACACTACTTCAATAATGTCCTGGGTCACTCAAACATAAAATTTTAATTAAATTTCTTAATTGCCAAATATATCAAAACAACAACTAAACAGTTTATAAATGACTAAAAATAATAAATTTAAATAAATTAGTTTTAAACTATTAATACATTGTAATTAAATTCAATTTCAATTGTTTTTATAGCAATTTATTTAAGTTTCTTAACGAAACAATTTTTACTGACTCATAGAGTCTAATACAATAAAATATTTGTGAAAAATTGTGTAAAATTGACAAAATTTAAGTTAACATTTGGTATTAGCAAAAAAATTAATTTAATAAAAACAATAATTTATGACAACATTGTTCTAAACTTTAATGAAAACTCGAAAATTTCAAAAATCCGAATAAAATCTCATAAATTGCACCAAAATTTCGAAATCACTACTAATGAGTACAACTAAACTAATATAATATAAACTAACTTAGAGTTGATTTGCAATAAAAGCTGTGAATCTGAATAAGTATTTGTAAAAATGATATTTAAAGCTAAAACTTGCAAATAATTAGCGTTAAGAAACTCAACTCAATATTTGTAATATTAAGAAAAGTTTTGCATAAGATATCGATTCTCTGTATTAATTGCAAAAATAATTAGTAGATATGCTGTCCGTCCGAATTGAATTGAGACAATAATTCTTCTAATTGTTTAATGCGATTATCTTTGGCTTCAATTTGTTGTTCGAGAGAGTGTATTGTCGCGCACTGGGAGTGAAATGCAATCCACAGCTAAACCACATTAAAGGCAAACAAATTAATAGAAAAGCAAAGTTCAAATCAAAAGCAAACCTCTCTTTCGTTCTTCGGCGGAGGACTTAAATCAGTGGCTCTTTCCGTCTCGTGTTTAACACCATTACTCATGTTATTAAAGTTGTTATTAATGTTATTTAAACTATTTATACTATTATTTAAATTATTTAAGTTATTGTTGAGAGGCGGCGATGGAGAGCACTCCTCCTCCTCTTCCACTTCCCGCTCCGCTTCGCCCTCTCTCCCCCTCCCCCTCTCCCTCTCCCCCTCCAAGTGGTCGTCTTGAAGAGTGACGAATGTGGCGGTGGGTAAGTGCTGGACAGTTACGATATCACAAACATTGATCGATGGTTTCTTCATCTCCCTGTCCTTGATCCAGGGAAACTTCTTCCTGGGCGGGGACTCCGGAGGGTATTTGTCGATTATGTTATGTTTAAAATTGTGAAAACCATTTGAATCGCCATTAATGCCATTCTTTTCCCGATAATCGACTTTATTTTCTTGAGATATAAAAACAAACTTTCGTTCGTTATTGACGTCTGAAGTCTGCAAAATGTTTTTGTCGGACTTGAAGAGCACAGGTTTGTTGGTTTTGGCTCCGACTCCAGTCTTCGTAGTTTGGATTTAATTTTAAAAACATTAAACATTTTCAAATCAAATGATCAAAAACAGTGAAAACCACATACTTTTAAATTAATCAAAACTGGGTTTCTATTCGCTCCGGAAAGCCATTCCTCGGCACTGAGAGCGGGTGTTGGGGCGGGAGTGTCGGGAAATATATCAGCCTGGAACTGCTCCGACTTTCGGGGCACTATCATCGATATGGGTTCACAGACGGGTCGCGTCGCATGAAGTTTGTAGAATCTGGACATTCGGTGCAATAGTTTAGTTAAATTAACTCAATTTAACCGAAATCTGAGTACAACTGACCGAAAAACTTCGCACTTATACACATCGAGGCCTCGTTTGGGCATCACTCCTAACCCTCTTTGTGGAAACCCGGTTAGAAATTGGTTAATATAGTGACAATACGGCGCCTCATCTGTCAGTTCGTAATATCGAATATTTCCGTCGCCTTTGCCGGCGATGTACACCATTCGGGTGTCGTTGTCATAGAACGGGAATAAAACACCGGATGAAGAGTCAATATTCTCGATGGTTAGTGGTTCGGACAGATCCCGTTCAGACCAAACAGCCCACTGTCGGTCACTATAGCGCGAAAATCCAGTCGTGAAGAGCCTTCCGCTGTCGCCCAGAAAGACAACTCTCGAGGCCTTTGAGCCGTTATGACAAACACCCGAATTGACCACTTTTGTAGTCCTCGGGTCTATTATTCTTAAGATCTTGTCCTTACAAGTTGTGGCCAAAAGACTTCCGTCGCGATTGAAAGACATGGAGTGAATCACTTCCGGATGACAATCGATTACATTAATAGCCGTTCCTTTGCTTACATTCCAAACAATGAGCAGATAATCAAAGCCCGTCGACACGAGTATGTTGTCAGCCGTCGGGTGCCATTCAATCTGACTAACTCTCCTCCTGTGCTCTCTCAAGTCCATTATGGGTTCGGTTAGGTTTCGCTGTTGGAGTCCTTCGTCTGGAATATACCAAACCTTTACAGAGCAGTCGTCAGAACAGGAAGCGATGACATTGTCGTTGAAGGGATTCCACTTGAGGTCCAGAATAGGACCCCTATGTCCGGTCACTCGCCCGGCATTCACTTCGATGCGACCAAACTGTGGGTAATGTCAAACATAAGTTGTATTAATAGTAAAAGTGAGTAATTATTGCGAATTTGGCTCCAATTCAATGCTAACAAAGTTTTCATTTATTATATAAACTCTTTATTTAGTTTTGAGTAAATATTTTTACACGTCTTTCCAACTCTTGACTCAAATCGCAATCATTGGAAAGTCGTATGACTTTCGACTCACTTTATGCTCTGGAATAACGATGAAACTTCCGCCGCCAGAGCTCTCGGTGCAAATCGCTATGAACTGTAGAGAAGAACATTGCAATTACGGGTTAAGCACATACACCGATGCTAACGGTGCGCATCTCTTATCAACGATCAGCGATCATTAATTGGATAAATCGGTTACTCAAATACCTTGGGGTTAACGGAGCAGAAATTTGAGTCGTGGGCATTTTTCGTGATCTTCAGGTTGTCATAACACCGATCCTTTTTGGCCACATTGCCGAACACATGTCGGAATTTACTGCTCCGAACGCCTCTGAAGAGTGACTGCAATATATTCGGCAGATATTAATGCGAATGAAAGCATAGATTAAACAGATATATCATATATGAGCCTGCTACTTTATTCAGTAATGCGTCTAGGGCAAGCTGGAGCCAATTGCTAATATTATACCTTAACACCACTTCTTTGAGACATTATTCGACGTTTTAATTAAAACAAATAAATTTCGAATAAAAATAAGATTTATTGATAAAACATATGACGACTAATAAAATACTTATAATAAAAATATTTTAATAATGAGATCACATTAGAAAACGATAGTCGAGTTACTCAAGTGCTGTAATAGCAGTGATATTTGGTTAGAGAACGACAAGCGGTTGGTATCTTAATTGAGTGGTTAGTGTTAAATGAGATAACGAGGGGAAACATGAGCTCATATTATGTCCAGTAATAGCGACAAACGAGACTCAACCAGCAAAGGGTTGTTCCCTTCGTTCCAAATAATGGTAAACTAACGACTATTAGAATAAGTCGACTAATTGCTAGTGTATTGCATCGAGTCTTGCCGTTCACTCATTGGTTCTACGCTTTGCTGGTTATGTTGTAATCACGAAAAGGCATTGACTTGACTTGCATTCACTCAATCCACTCAATCCACTGTCACTTACCTTCTCTGAATTGTTGTTTAATGCGTTTGGATCTAACATTTGCTCTAACTTTCGATACAAAGACCAAAATATTATACGATATTTACGCAATTTAGTCGAGTAGTCGAAAATAGGCGACAATTGCCTCAGTTCTCACAATTATCTGAACCCAGATTATTAAAACTCAATAATTTAGACAAACAATTGATTAAAATAAGCATTAGATTAAAAGACTAACGATTTGACTCAAATGTAAATAACTTTTGACTCAGTATCTGATCGTTGTTTGCCTTCAGCTCTGGATTTGTTGCAGAAGACTGTTTGAGAATAGGAGAGGAGAGGAGAGCAGAGAGAGAGAGAGAGAGGAGCTCTTAATTGAGGAAAGGGAGGAAAGGCGACGCCCAACCACAGAATAGACTCAGAATCAGTGAATGGGTTTGTGTTGCGTTCAACCGATTTCAGTGTTTGGCAAATGTTTTGCATATTGTGCTCATCAACACATTCAACACATCCAACAAATCCAATACAAGCGCTTCGATCGGAAAACAGTTAAAAATAAGACCAAAAGATATAAATATTTCGGAATTGGTGTACGAGTTGTGCGAGTCGTGACTCCAACTGTTGTGCCAAACGATTCACAACTGTTAACAATCGAGTCCTTACACAGCAATAGAGAACATAGAGAATAAAGTCAATAAACTTTACTTCAACTCTCATTTGCAAAACAAAACTTTAAATTAAATTAAAAACTTCGAAATTTGTTCTAAATATGTCTTTAATAACAATTTTGATGATTAGAGCAGAAATGAGAGCTCAATATGCAATCAATACAATTAGAGGACATCTGATGGCCAACACATTAGTCCTTTAGTTAATGCGGTCTTAAATTCAATTATTTGGCCTAAACTCAAAATAAATGTCAAATCATTTAAAATCATTGTACGAATCAGTCAATAATCGATTAATTAATTAAATAAACGGCTTTTCTGTCGCAAACAACTGATTCAAGTTTAGAGATAACAAAAAGTCAATTAATTATTATATAATTATAATGAATGAGATATGAGTTTCAGATTTGTTTTGATGCAAAAAAACTTAAAGAATAGAATATATTGTGTTCTAAAAGTAATTCTATTTATGAAAAGTGTAAGAATAAAAATGTCTTCAAAAAGAATAAATGAAACGAATGACACATTTCTGCAAATAATGTTATGAGACAACAGCCAATTCATGTCTAGTCAGCCCCCGGGTCGTCCTCATCGGCAAGTTTTCTCTTCTGACCCTTGGGTTGCGGCTCCTGATCGGCCTCTTCTTCGTCTGAGGCGTCGAGATCTTCCTCGTCGTCGTCGTCCACAACATCGGGATTGAAGTCTTCGCCTTCGCTCTCCTCCTGAGACACAACACAAACATTGATTGCAAACAATCGAAACTCAATTCCTATTACAACTCACATCTATCTCATCGTTGGCCAGATATTTAAGACCGACCTCTCCTTCAACCTCTTCCTCTTCGTCGTCATTCTCCACGTCTTCATCCGACGCCTCGTCGTCTATATTCACGTCGTCTTCATCTAAATGGCAGTCAATTCAACAGTTATTACAATCCAATACCAAATCATTTGGTTATTAATACTTATTATAAAAATTTAGTCAATTCTTATCTCGAATTCTCAATATTTCTAGTTATCTAAACAATAATCTATAAAATTACTACATTTTGGCGATTCAGTCAATTAAAGCCTTGAATGTACCTTATTCTCTGACACATAGTACATGTAACTTTATCTCCGTTTGTCGAAGGGGTGTAACTATATCTAGATAGTTTATAGTATATATCTAACTATATCTAGATATAGTTACACCTATTTATAGAGTATAAAATAATAAATATTACCGAATGATTTCAAATGTACTTGCATGCAATTATAAGCAAATTTGGATAAATTTAAGTTACTCAGAATCTTTGCAATTTTGACTTGCATCCTTAATCAAAAACTTATATGTAGTTATATTAAAATATTAATGATAAAACATATTTAGCAAAAAATGTTGCTTATCTATTATGAGTTTTAAAATTTACTAAAAATTTTAAACGTTAAACTGAGTTCTATTTTTTTGTATAATTAAACTAAATTTTGTACTAAATTTAAAAAAAAATTTATGAGTAATACCGTAATTGTTTTTAAAGTATATTATAATTTATTGTTTACCCATAAGTTTAGTTGTTAATTTTTACTTCACATTTCACTTAATTTAAAAATTTTATACCGGTATATAAATTTTTGTGCAATTATATCTAAATATTTAGATATAATTGAACATTGTCTATAAACAGGGATGTCGGTGGTCGACGAAGTCAGGGGAGGGGGGGGGGGTCAGCCTAAAAAATTTTGGTCAAAATTTCACTCAATTTAAACTGGATTTAGGCAAATTAACTAAATTTACTATTAAATTAACTAAATTAACACTAAATTTAGATAATTTAACTAGCTTTAAACCCAATTTACCAATAATTTAGGTCAAAAAATCAAAAAATTTGTATAGGGGTGTCCTCGCCGCGGCTAAAAAAAATCCTGGGGAGGGGGTCAGAAACAAATTTTTCAATCCTGGGGGGTTGACGGGTATGACCCCCCCCATCCGACATCCCTGCTATAAACTAGATATAATTGCATTCAACTATACCTGATATGATTCGGTGCAATATTTTGACATAAAAATTTTTCTTCGCTAAAATTTGTAAGTTCTTAGTGTGTATACAAGTTCTCGAGGGTTAGTTTTTAATTAAATGATAATAGTACATTTCGGTGATATACTGCATTTTTCGTTTACTAAAATTGACACATAGTTACATCTAACTAGATGTCAATTTGTTAGAGGGGGTGTAACTATATATATAGATATAGTTACACTACATTTTAACTCTTTATAATTTACTGAATTTGAGATAT
>JAQIYC010000153.1:0-18341 GCA_034699545.1 Porobelba spinosa
AACGATGTAAACTAATGTATTTAATATAAAAATTATGATTAAATAAAATTATTCGAGTTTTCATGAAATTGTCAATTACTCTTTCTATTTAAATTTGTAAAATTTATAATTATTTACCCAAGTTTAAAAACATCAAATTTTATCAAATTGGTCGACGAATTATTATTGGATCAGATATTCTGATAACGCATTATTCAAAGAAATATAAAATGAATTAATTGTTAATTTATGTCAAGTTTTCAAATTTGGTTTAAATTTATATAACTTTTAATTTATTAAAACGACTGAGTGTTAGCTCAGAGTATATATAAACTAAAAATTTGGCCAAACTATCCTGGCTCAATTTTACTACAATTGCCATAATTGAGTTAAACTAATAATTAATTTCTATTTTCGAGAATATCTTTAATCAAAAACGAAGTCGTCTTTGGATTAGGTTTTTGTGCGAATGACTCGATTTCTAAGTTCTTTCGATTGAATAAAGAAATATTGAATTTATTGTTGAAATTGATTTGAAATTTGTGTGAATTGTGTCGAACACACGGATCGGGTGTCGAACTGGAATATACCTCACATTCAGAAGCGCTTCTGGTCTTCGTCTTAACCATCGTTTTGCGTAAAATGCGATTAATTGAGGAAACGCTGGGAAGAGAATCCCTGAGACATATGCCTTCAAACTGTAGTCTCTCTCGTATTTCCCACGCGAATAGCGATCCGTTTTCGGCCTTATATTCACGAATTTTGCTGATCACCAATGGAGTCGACACCCGGGGCTTACTTCCACCTGCCGTCACATTTAAATATTTATGATTGCAGCTAGTTTAGTTTATTTTATACTTGAGGGGATTATTTAATTAAAGAATTTTTTGTGTGTAAATTAAACACTAAAATTATATTTTCTTGATAAATAGATGTAAAATAACTTATATTTTTGCATTATAATGGTTAAGAAAAAAGTCTAATAAATTAATCAATAAATTTATCATGCAACAATATTTTTTTGTATAATATAATAATAAATATAATGCTAAAATGTGAATAAAAATGTGTTGTTTAAATGCCCCTCCAAAAATAACAAACAAATAGAATCATTGATACAAAGTTATTATGGCATATTTTTTTCTCAACAATATGCTATCAAATGCAATGAACAATTAAATGCTTTCTAAACTAATGTTAAACTTTTATTAATATTAAAGTTTAGTTTCATTTTGTTGATTAGTCTCTAAATTTCAGAATAGGTTTTACAGTTCAAGTTTAAATCTTGCAATTAAAATAAAATGTAAATCCTTTTAATGGTTTGATCTTTTGTTTCATCAAGTTAATGTGTTTGTGTGCACACGTTATAATTTATTAGTTTTTTAAACTAGTCTTTTTGAATAAACTAAATTACACAAAATTTCTATAACCAATTATTCACTAAAACAAGAAAAATTGACTTTAAATTTTTACTTGATTGAAATTTTGAAGGTCAATTGTAGATCATAGAAACTTTTATCTAGCTCGTTTAGTTTTGCACTGAAGCAATTAATAAAAATTACAACCATTTTCTTTGAGACACTTTTTTAAACTTAAAAATGAAAAAGATTCTTTTAAGTGATTTTGTTGATTTAAAAATAAAAATAAATCTTCTCTTGCGCATTTTAAAGTTAAAGTTTGAAATCAAAGTTACATTTTACCTTAGATTAAAACTTCCTTAACTTTAAATCTTTAACTTTAACTTTTAATTAACTTTGTAATTTTTATATTATCATTTTAAATCTCAGTGATACATTTTTTATTTATTACATTAATAAATAATATTCTTTAATATTAATTAAAAATACTATTTAATAAATTAATATTATTTGAAAAATAAGAAAGTTTTAACAATAATATAATTTTAAAATAAAAATAAAGTGTTTTTGATTAAAATAAAAGATTTTATCATTTTTAATTAACAATAATTCAATTAATTTGATTTTTCATTGAGTTGTAAAAGTAGATAAATTTTATTTTTTTATTTTAAAATAGTTTTTTTAAAAGAATATTTCAACTTTCGTCAGGGCCTTAACTTTTTAACATCAGTTAACAGGTTTGGAAGGTCTGTCTGTTAACTGAATGTCTGATTAAGTTTTAAAATATAAAGTAATTTAATTTAAAATATATTACAATTACTTTTAATCTTTAAATTCAAAAATTATTTAAGTTATTTTAAACATAATAATTAAATCTTGTATCGATTAAATTAAACATAGTTTGCAGGGTGGCAGATTTCTATTTCTTTATCCTGAAAAATTAGGCTTAACACCCTTCCCCCCCCCCCCCATTTTATTTTATCCAAATATAGAATTTACCTTTTAAAAATTTCCACCATTTTGTAAAAATAACATAAATTTAACAAATGAACACTAAATTCAGTTTAAATCCAGTTAAATTAATATAATTTAGCTTGAATCTGGTTAAATCGGTTTGAATTGCGGTTTGTGGAAACATAATAGCTTCAATTTTGTCGCGTAATATTGGTAATCTCATACCCTCAACACCCTTTAATTTTGGCCAACAAAATTGTCATTTACCCCCTTTAACCTTTTCCCTATCCTGACAAATCTTGGCCAATTGGTGAATGATGAATTTACATATTAATATTAATATATTGAAATCAAATTGTATTTTATAAACATAAAAATTAAACAAATTTGTATTATTCGTGTGATTACCTTCAAGTGAAGGTAATTGAATGTCATTTTATTGATTAAATTAAATGCAATTTTATTATTAATTAACAAAATTTTGTTTAATTTCTTGTAATAAACAAATCTATTAGTGATTAATGATTGCCCAAAGAATTAGTTTTTATTTATAAAAAATCGGAACAATTTTATGCACAAATCTTTGGCCGATTTATTGGCTTTTGTAGCGTTAGACCCATTCCTTGAACTAATTTAATCAATTTATTCGGCCCTTAGTTGTGAAATCAATTTTAATTTTAAATTCAGAAATATTTAAATTTAATTTAGAATTTTAAAAGTTGAAGAATAATAAAAATAAGAAACGCTTACCAATCGCACCTGGCAGTATTGATCCAGTTTCTGTAAATCGGGCCAATATTTTGCTGACACATCCGTGCGATACGAGTAGTTGTCGGGATATATCGCAGGGCCGGTACCCGCAAAGAGCCATTTCCAGAATTTTTAGTCTTATATGAAAGGGTAAAGGTTTGCCATTAGAGAAAACGCCTCCTAATTGGTTGACACCCGGCTGTTGATGAGACGCCAAAGCGGTTCCCATTTGGCTCAAACTCGACGGTTCCGCTCGAGTGACCACATGTTTTGACTCAATCTTTGAATTCATATTTGAAATCAAAGTTTTCTCATTAGTTTGAATTTAAGTCTAATTTTTGTCAACTATTTTGAGTCAATTTTTTGTGTATGTGTTTTGTCTGTCCTTTAAATAGTGGCTTTAGTGGCGTTAGTCCGGTGTGAAAGGGAACAGGTGAAGAAGCCATTCCAAAGATTGGATGAGCAGACAATAAGTAAGACCATTGCATCAAATGCTCATTTAATTTCATCTCTATTTCCCTTAATTTCCTTCTTTACTGCTTTCATCCCTTCAATTGAATGCTTATCCAAAGCATAGGAACACCAAAACGCGTAGAACTCTATCCCTCACTCTATCCCTCACTCTATCCCTCACTCTATCCTTCACTCTATTCCTATGTCTATCTCTATATCGTATTATTCGCTAAATCTCTGGTTTTGTCGATACGAAAGGGAAGTAACAAATAATAGAAAACAAGTCCAGTCTTGCGTTGGGCACAGGATTATTGCCTTTCACTGCCTTTTATCGCTTTGTAATGTGTATACAATCTGTTAATGCAATTGATTCAAACATTTATTTATTGCGATTAAATTTATTGTTACGATTTCACTGCTTCAACCTTAATTAATACTCAATCGAATCGACATTCATGTATTACATCTTATAATCACTACAGTATTTATCCAAATATAGTGTTGACCACAATATTATCTTAACTCTTACTTAACTTACTTTTAGATCTCATTTAATACAATTTTATAATTTTTTTATTTCAATCTTGAATTCAATCTTAATGTTTCAATAAAAAAGGGTTAATTAATTTGCGTAATAATTAATACTTTCGTAATGTTTGCTAATTATGATTGTAATCAAATATAATAGGAGAAAGAAATTAGTTTTAAAATATCCCAGGTAAGAATTTTTAAAAAGTTGAAAGCTTTTTCAAGAGAAGAATTGCCAGGCAACTTAAAAATTAAAAGTGACGGGTAAATGTTTTAACTTTTACTAAAAACTTAAATTAAATGTGTGCAAGAACCTTGAGCACATTTAATATCTTAGTATCTTTGAGTAGAAAAATACAGATTTTTTTTAAATTTATACCTGGGAACCTAGGGTTGGGGGGTTTCAAAGTCGTTATTTTCATAAAACGGATTTTAAATACTATTTTTAATTTGCTCCTAAATTGGGTCTAAATTCAACTAAATTTAATTTGAATCTAGTTTATTGAAATGGCGCATATTTAGATTAAAATCTGTCCCAGGGTAGACTAAAAAACTCGCCCATTTTTCCCATCATTTTGTAAAAATGGCGTAAAATTAACTAACATTAAATTCGGTTTAAATTCAATTAAATTGCTTAATTTAGTTTAAATCCAGTTAAATTGCGTTTTTTTAAAAGCGTCAATTTTGATAGAAATTCAACTATTTTGACGCAAAAGATTTAAGCTGACCTTCTTCACCCCCCCCCCCCCCACTCTGATTTTTTCTGTCATGCACCTGATTTTTTCTCCTGACAAACCTAGGTCAATGTAAGAGTCCAGGTCCGCAATTCAATTTGACCAAAAATTTTGCCTTTGACCTTTCATCCGTTAGCACTTTATTCGAATATAGAAATACTTTTGTAAATTACAACAGGCTTAAGCAACAGAATATTTTTATTATTTTCTAAATGGCATAAATATAATTAAATTAGATTAATTTAGTATTAATTAAATTTAAGCCCATTTAGAACGGTGTTCATTAAGGTTTTATAAACAAAATGGCGTTTCGGCGTTCAAATTTAGGCGAGAAGTTGAAAACTGTGGCGGCTTAATTTTGGACACGTTGCGCAACACCTTTTAAGCACCCTTGTTATTTTGTTTTGAGTTCAAACCATCCCTAGAAATTTGAATAAAATAAATCATTTAGCTTTAACTCAAACCCCCTGACTCTTCCAAGTCTAGCTGAGTCTGCTAATACCCCCGGAGTGGTCGCCCTTCATCATCCCTTTTCGTAATAATAAGTCAATTTTGAGATTCAATTAATTTTTATTTTGAACTCATTTTAATTCCAAAATATGTTTGTATAACAAAAAATTATAAATTATTAGATGAGAGAAAATTCATGCAATGATTAAAAAAAGCTTCACTTTATTTGTTATAAATCAAAGTCTTATTTGTAGACAAAATGATATCTTTTGTCACATAATAGACAAACAAAAAATTGGAGTAAAGATTGAATATTTAAGTAAATAAAATAAAATAATATAAAAACAATATTTTGCTTCAGTTATAGCCGTTTATCGATAAATCGAAACTCATTTAACTGATGGCATTCAAAGTGTGGAAATCATTAAATGTATAGTCGTTTGCAATCCTAAGGCCGTATTTAAATAAATGTATATTTTGTAAAAATATTGTAATATATCATAAGAAAGAGTTGTAGAGTTTTGGCAGTTTATTATCTTATTATTATAATTCTGGTTTGAGACCGGTTTGAGGCCACGGCCACCGATTATTATTGTGAAGATATGTCGGTTACCAATCAATTCAATTAAATGGCAGTCAATTAAGTCAATTATTCAATTATTAGATAGTTTTCAGATTTTAATTAGTTTTTATAGCGTTTTGTTTCCAAATCGTTGCCAAATGTTCAGAGATTTTGTCGAAATTATTACAAAAATATAACCGAAATAACAGTAAATTGAAACTAAAGGTCTATATGGAGTCTAAGGGGTCAGTCCTGTCAGGCGTGAACGTGCACTGACTTAGAGCCGACGACATCAATGAGTTGTCGGGAGTGGAAGACCACAACTATAGATCGCGGACCAGGTCTTTGCGGCACAAATCTGAGCGAATGGACAATGGATTCACCCGGTTGGATGTCTCGGAATTTTATTTGCATCGGACGAGTGATTCCCGGCCCCTCAACAGTGAACTCGCAGTCCTGCAGCACCCGATTGATGGGGTTGGTCAGTTGGATTTCGATTGAGTACTCCCGGCCGACCACAATGTCTCCGCGCGTCACGATATTGAGCTGAGGCTTCTCGACCGTAAAGTCGTCCTCTTCAGACCAGGTCTGTTGTGTCTCTTTGACGGTCGCAATGGCGTAGATCTTCAGCATTGAGTAGTCGACCAGTTTGTCGAGATAGTCATCTGAGTTGACACGGATTCGGAACACTTCCTCTGTTTCAATAGTAGACAATATTTGGCATTAAAGACAAGATTTTGTGTGAAATACGAATTCGAAATATTTTAATAATATTTTAATGACAGATATTATAAGATTTATCCGAAAATGTATTCGTGTTTTGCAGAACAAGACAATCAGAATTGAAGGAACAATAAGGGAATCGAAAGAAATGTTTGAAATTATTCTCAACATTTCATTTGATTTTATGATATGCGGCACAACTTTTTATGCTATCCTTGAAATATATAATTAATCTTAAATAATAGCCTAAATGAGAAAATAATTTTCTCGTTCTTTGCTATTAAGTGTTAAAATATATTCTACAAAAAAATACAAATAAATAAATGTTTGGATGAAATTCAAAGAAAACATAATAATAATAAAAAATATGTTTATTTAAATATTATAAAACGCTACTGAAAATTGTTGTACTTTTTTATTACATAATCTTCTGGTTTAGTATTTTTGAATTTAAGTCTTAAAACAATTTTCTATAATTTATTGTTTGTGATGAACTCGTCATTGAAAACGCGATTTGGTTTTGAGGATATATTTGCACAAAAACAATAGAAGTGTTTAGAAGTATTTGATTTTTCATCGATAGCTTATAAATTGCAATTAAAGTCAAAATTGCAAATCATTTAATATACAAACAAACGATTGTTTACTAAACTTTTTGTTTTTCGTTGTTCCTATTTATTGCATAATTGTTTAAAAAACAAATTATATATAAATAAATATAATTCAAGTTCTGACTAAAAATACTAATAAAAAGCAAATTATTATTGAAGAGAGAAATGGTTTTCTATGTCAAACAATCAAACATTTCAAACATTTAACGCTTTTCTGTTTTGTTAGCTTTAGTATAGTTAAGCGAAAACTCCTTAAAACAAACTTAAGTCTCAATAATAGCAACGATTGACTTACTTTGATAGGGCTGTAAGACAATGATCTGCCTTTCCTGCTTGATCTTCCTGGCCAGTATACCCGTCATGAAGAAGCTGTTGCAGCTCAGGGAGAGAGTGACGGTGCGAATACTGCCGACTCTGTTAGTCATTTCCACCTGAATATAGAACGGATTTCCAATAACCACTTTCTCGATGTCTAGCAAATCGAATTCAATGTCTTCTTTTCCCGGCGCTGGCAGTTCGAAGAGGAACGACAGGCCCGCACCTGAACACAACCAAAACAAATAGATTTTTGTTTATTATTTGTAAATATTAGTTATTCTTTCGTTTTTAGTTCAATTTATGAATAATGTATTTCTTAAATATAATTATCATTTTAACTAAAAATCAATTCTCTTTAGTGTTCATAGAATAAGAAAATGTGTTTAAAATCAAATCTAAATCCAAATTAATGCTCATATAATAAATCACATCATTTAACAAATTAAATACAAAGTGTTTTAAAACATATATTTAAAATCTGATTTCCAACCTCTGGCAGCATTGAGAACAGCCATTCTTTCTTCTTCCGTTCCCTCTTTGAACTTATATAAGGCAGTGATGTCTTCGGCGTCAGAAATGCCGCCGTAATCGCTGTCCACTCCAACCCTTTTGGTGAACAGTTTACGGCCGACGCTATCAATTGAAATACACATTTTAATTAATTAAATTTAATTAAACTTTGATTTATGCAATAAAGCTAACTGGGTGCTATACAGTTCTTTGTGTTCATAGATTGCAATCGTTTTGTCTTTTATTTTCTAATTGTTATTCTTTGTTCAAAAGAATCTGAAATTTATTTTAATTTAATTTTAATTATTTTAAGACTTATTTTCTAACAAAAGTTTAAGTTTAAATATATTGAAGCGATGTTTGAATAGTCTGTCAATTAATAAGCAGTCTTTTAGTCGAAAACTCCTAATTCACGAACTCGTCTGGAGTTAGAGTTCAAGGAAAGTGAAGCTAAAGAGTGTTTGGATGAGAGTATGTAAGGGCTTATTGACATCAGTGGTCATTAGCTGAGGGATAGGATGGGACTGAGGGTAACGATTGTTTAAATATACAAAATGATTGTCTGTTAAGTGAGTGCAGGAAAGCTATGGAAAGGAATTTCTCAAAAGTTTATCTGAAGAAGAGATCATCAAAAGAGTAATCATTAGCCGAAAGACATTGAACTGACAGTCTTATAGTGAAGAGAGGGAAGGCATACGCACTGGTATTTATTGGTCTTAATTTTTCTCCATCCGAGTTCACTGGTTTCGTCCAACTGCCAGTGCACTACATCTGAGTTGACTTCAGCAAAAACAAAGGGCACGTCATATGCTAAGCCAACCTCTCCTTTGCGAATGGCCTCCAGGGATGCCGGGCCTGTTTGGTAAAGACCACTGACATCACTAGATTCTTGCGGCGTTGCGTCAATCACCTGCCAGCCCCCATAGCCGGGTGCCAGGTCTGGCCTATGGCAGACAATGAACACCAAAATCAATATTAGAATAACTGAACGAATATTAAAATTCAATTCAAGTCTAATCTCTAAACGAAAAGAATTTCATTTCGACTCATATTTCGAGTCTTTAAGCCAAAGGCTATTCAGACTCTAATGCCTTCATTCGATTCGATCTAAAAATAGCCAAAGACTAGACCAGAGATGAGGTATAGCACACATACCTTGACATCCATACGTCAGTCCAAACGTGGAAATTCCAGATCGAGTCGGAGTTCACATCGGATATGGGTTCGCCCTCTCGGGTAAAGAATTTGTCGACAGTTAGGCTGTCGTCGGTGTCGTGCGCCGACACAAAGTTGGTTATAGTCCGGGCGGGGATTCCCAGCGCCCGACTCATCGTTGTGGTCGAGCCGGCGAAGACCCAACACTGACCGAACTTTATGGGCTCTCCGTTTGACCGCAAGTACTGCTCAAATATAGGAGCACTGCCTGTCCACTGCCAGGGTGCGTTTCCGTCGTTGTAATTGCCCGACCAGTTGCCGACTAACAACCCGTTGTCGTCGTGACTGTTCACCATCGCTGCCACAGATCGCACAACTTTGACCGGATTAGCCCGAGCCGTGTAGTCCAGTCGGGTCTTGTCCATCATAAACATGACGGCCGGCAGTACTGAATCCGCAAACTATTGGAGGAATCATAAGAATGTCAATGAGTTATCGATTACTTAAACAATTGAACAAAAGTCTCAATCCTTTAACAAATCCAAACCCAATATCACATTTCAAGTGCAAAACATTTAGACTTTTGTTTAGTTTTACTTTAAATTTAAACAAATACTAATTACACTATAATTATGCAAAACGTTTTGTAATTTTATTTAATTAAACTCAAAAACTTATTTCTTAAATAAATAATTATAAAATCAAACAATTAAAGTGATTAAAATTTGATTAAACCAACCTGGCCATAAACCCATTGCCGGCCCTTGGGCTTAGAATGTGATCCAATGTAAATTTTGCCCACGTCGTTCAGCACATACTCTCTTCGCTTGGCCTCATCGGGTAGGAAAACGCCGTCGTCTATGAAATTGAGTCATTTTTATAATAATTTAAATAATTATAATTTATATTTTATTGTTTATATTTTTGTTGTTTCAAATCTAAACGCAAGAGATGTGCAAAGTATTGAGTTTTATGTGAAATGTTTCGGATATTATCTCATTTGCAATAAATTATTTCAAATAAAATACTTAATTCGAGAAATATTTTACAGTATTTCAAATACAAAACATTTAATTGCAAACTGTAGTGTAATTTCATACAAAAGCAAATGAATTACAAAACAAAAAACTGCGAAATAGTTAGAAAGTGTGCCTTTGATTCAATTTATAAATTATAATTGAATTTTTTGTTTATAAACTGCGATAAAAACTAAAAGTACATTAACTTTCATGAATGTTAAAAAGTTTTTAAAGATTTATGAGAGAAAAAACAAATAAGAAAATTATATTCAGTTATACATTGGAGAAGTACTGCAATGTTTTTGCATTGATTTTTCAAGTTTTCCTTAACTAAGAATGAGTTTTGATTTGCAGTCTTTGCTTACCTTTATTCCAGGCATTGAAGAGAACGTAAATACTTTGCTTTACATCAAATGATCTAATATTTCGAGAGCCCTGTTGTTTAGTGCTGACCCGTAAGCGCCATATGCCGACCGCAACACTGGCCGGAATGTGGACATGAATTGTCAGAGTATTGCCGTCGATGTGTTGGGTTCGGGCGTCCCATTTGCTCGAGTCTTTGGTAAAGTCCTTGTTGTTGGAAATGGGCAAATATATAAGAGTTCCCTTTCCTATCTGCGGGTGCGGTCCTGTCGGCGGTTTAATTCGTTAATTCATTATCGATTCAATTCTCATCGAAAGTATTAATTCCTAATATATTATAAATTACTATTCTATTACTTAACTCGATTAACGCAAACATAAATATATTCTAAAATTTATGGCATTTAAGCATAAAATTAATGAATAATTTGTCGATTAAGAGGTGAAAATGAATTTTCCGGTTTTACTCAATTTGTTTACTTAGAGCAGAATTTCTAACATTTAACCAAAATTTCTCAATCAGTAGACATACCGAACATGAATTCGAGCCGAATCTTGTCCCGACTTTGTTCATACGGCCCGCTCAGGCGTACGGCTATATAGAACGGATCGCCTCTTCGGATGACGAGAGACGGATCGATATTATTGACGACATCGTATTGAGACGTATGATGTGTTTTTGCATTATCTCTCGGAAACAACTCAACGCTAACCACTTCATTAGGTGGCGGACCAGCTATCGGTGCAAAAGGTATTTAATTGTTTTAAACTATTTATCTTTGAAATCGAAAAATTGAATTTAAGTCAATCCATAAATTAATATTCATTTGAAATAATGCGGAAAAAATATTTTGAAAATAATTTGTCTAACGATTGAAGTGAAAGATGGCCACAGAATGTCAGCAATTTATAACAGTTTACATCCCTTTCCAATGGCTTTCTCAGAATGAGAGGGTGGGGATGGGAGAGCTATCTGTCTATATATAACATTAAGTTCTTAAATAAATATTTGTTTAATTGCATAAAATTATGACTAATATAGAGATAAATTGTATGCAAAGCCGGACCCCCTCTCTGGCCATTCCTGGATTAAAGTCAAATTTCTATCGAAACTAACATTTGCTTCTAATTCAAGTGTCAATCATATATTATATGAATAATAAAGCTCTGGATTCGGGAATCAAATCTGTAGTTCGACTATAATTACAAAAAGCGATTCTAGTCTAACCACTTCCACTACACTTCCACTACTTTCTCTACTTTCTCTAGATATCAATTAATTATTAAAAGTCAAAACTCAACAAAAAGGGTTCGTCAGCTCAGACCTCATATCTGCATAAACTGTATTAACGCAAAGCTTATGCCTCACGAGTCAGCGGTGTTTTCAAAATCCTTTTTAGTTTATTCTTAACAATAATGTCATTACTATTGAGTAGGAGCTGTAAAACCAGATTTGTTTTGCATTTCTCTAACATTATTTCAGTTATTAAAGAGAAAGTAAATAACTTTTTAGAAAAAATATTGTTTTCACTATCATATCGTGATTTTTAAATACTTTTTTTTATTCAACGCCAATAATACTAAATGTAATGTATTTTTGAATCTATTTATCGTAAAATACAAATAAGGAGTGCGTCGAACCCCAAACCCCTTTTAAAAAGGTAATGCAACTGTTCATAAAAATATAAAACTCATATTTTACAACTTTAATTTTTTCCCCAATAAACCGTTTGAATAAATATATCTGAACAGTATAAATTTAGTCGAAAAGTACTGTAACTTTAAGTTCAAAGGGTGTATTGAAAAGTGAAACTTAACATAACTTGACTTAAAACAAGAATTTTATTGTTTTTCTCATTAAAATTCTGGTTTAGATAATATTGATTAAAATTTTCTTTAAATGTTTTACTTATTTTGTTTGTAAATAAGAGTTGAGTTGAAAATTCGTTTTAAATTATTTAAAGACATTCTTCAGGAAGAAAGTGAACGATAAATAAGATATTTATTACTGGAAATGAAAATTGAATATTAGGATTGAGTTGTGAAGACATAAAAAGAATTTATTATTTAGTACTTCAATAAAAAGTATATTATTTAAAGACAAGACTATTAAGAGATCAGATTTTCAGCGATATTTATATTTTTAATGAATGAATGAGAGAGAGAGAGAGAGAGAGAGAGAGAGAGAGAGAGAGAGAGAGAGAGAGATAACGGAATAAAAGAAAAAACAATTTCTAGTTTTTATATTAGAGTATATCTTAAAATCTATTCATTATTTTCCCACAACATATGGTTTTATATTTTATTACATTTTTTACTCAATTTGAGTATAAAATTGATTCAAATATGAGAATACATTGAAGAAAGAAATGATTGAAAAAGAGAACAAACAATGAAAACAAGAATTGGTTGAAGAGAACGAGAAATGAAGACAATGTGAGAAGAGTTGTTGTCTTACCTATGGGTGAATTTTGAATGAGTTCTTTATGAAAGAGGGGATAATGCGGGTAACGATATGGCACTCGGAAGGCATGACTCGAATTGGGGAACAGAAATAAATTAATAAATACTAATAATGAGATAAATAACACAGAGTTTTGCAAACTATGCAAAGAGTTTGTCATCGAATTGCGATTTGAAGACATTTGACAGTTATTTCGTTGCAGTGAAGATCTAAAGACTAGTTTAGGCCAATTGGCGACAAACATAGCGCTGGTGGATGAGCACCAGCTAATCCATTCGGAGGCACACATTGCGAGACTATTAGTTGAAAAGTTTTTTCTTCTCTATCTTTTGGTCAGTTTATGTGAATTCGAGTAAAACAATGAAGAGTTCGATCGCTATAACTGTGGGACCGAAAGTGAAAGCATAAGTGAAAGCAAACACTTTATAGGACTTGTTGTACGGCTCGTACGGACACCACAACAGGCACACAGAGACTGACTCTTTCTCAACAGGTTGTATGTAGTGGCACTACTGGCACAGGTATTCGCACAGGTATTCGCACAGGCATTTGCACAGGTACTTTCTAGTCAAGAGCGAAAGTGAATGGGGAAGGACAACAAAAGTAGGCAGTAGTACATCAGCTGGTTTTGCACCAACTTATTGCGTAATGACAACTCTCATCTGCATTTCCAAACGCACAGGCATTAACCGGTGCTGAAGAAGCGAATTCTGCGTCCATCACATCAAGGGTGGGCTAAGTGACTGAAATTCCCTCAATATATCTATTTTTGTTTTTTTAATTTAGTTTTTCTCTCTCCCAGTCCTCTCCGCACAGTTAGATATTAATTAATTTGTTGAAACAATCGCCGTTTGATTTGATTGATTAAAAGAATAAAATGTTTTGATTTGAAAAATGGTCGACAAATAAAGCTTTTGTCTATTTATGGGAACCAATGAATCGAAGCCAACATTCGGTAATGTATTTCATAACATATGCAAAGAATAGCTAAGTTTTAGGCAATTAGTCATTTCAAACAAATTCTCACATTTCGATTCGATTCGCGTGAAAAGTATTGAAAACTAAATTCATTTTAACACAAATATTGAGAAAAATCTGTTGAATAAACACAATAGAGATAATTGCGAGACAGACAAGAATTTCGCGTTTATTTCTTACTGATTGGCCTCATTTTGGGCAGTATTTGCATTAATAAACACATTCTATCATTAAATGCAGAATTTGTTTGCAAAATATTTTCAATTTTAAAGATTTAAACAAAAAATAAATAATAAATAAATAAAACTTAAATAATAATAAAAGATTATCTTGATAAAACATCTTCTATTTGAAATGATTCAGTGAAGACAAAGATGAGATAAAGAAAGAGAAGAAATTAATTATAACTTGAATTATGTGAGAAAATAGTGGAGAAAAGACTGCGAAGACTCGAGAGAAGGTGAGCCGACTTAAGGTGATTTGGAAATTAAATACTCTCTTCAAAGATGTTTTGTATTTAATCTTCAAATTAAAATGGTTTTAATCAAATAAAAAGACCTTTTCTTAAATGGATTCTAGTTTTTTGTGATAGTTTGTCGGTCAAGGGCACAGGCAGTTGTGTACAGTCTCTACACAACTATTCATTTATTAATATATATCATTGGATTCGTTTGATTTGAAATATCTTCAGTAAAACCTTCGATAGACTATATATTTTCAAATTTGTATTTCATGCGACGATTGGGCTATTCTTCTGACGATTGTACGCAAAATGATATAATTATTTGATTTGAATAGGAGTGGGAATACCTGTTTGCGATAAATGTATAAATCGATAGCAAATTGAAAATAACATTAAGAAATGCATTATTTTTAGAACCTTATTAGTGCACAATTGCAACACAAAAAGATATTTAGTTATGATTTCCAAATCCGAACCTCTGAGCGCCTACATGTCAGCCGAAAGAAGGACAAACAGAAATATGTTCTCAAAATAGCTCCAAGCTAAGGACTCGCTTTGCAGGTATAGATATATAGCATATCAAAACACAGAACACATAATCACTAAATTAATTATTGATATCTTATTATTGGGAGGGGTGGCACACCACGTCTGCCCAAAATTACCTTGCACATTTGCTGATTGCCTCACGTTTTACTAGAGATTCGGAGATTTTAGAATAACAATTATAATTAATAATTAGATTTTATAATAGATGAGTAACAAAAGATTATGAACAAGCAAAAACAATAGAGCCCTTGACTCTCAGGTACAAAGATATTATAAAATTCTTACTATCGCTCGCATTGAAAACTTGTACTCTATCTGATGTGCAGTAAATACTTTATTTACTAAAATAATAAAAGAATTAATACCATAACTATTGTTAAATTACTTTAATTAAAATTCTTTGAAATTATGGATGTTCAAGGGAGGCGATCAGGTTGATTAAAATGACGGCTTTTTTCAAAAAATTCTAGGGGGTTAGGTAGAAGATAATTCAAAAATGTTATGGCGGCTATTTTTGGTAGCAAAACACCAACTTAGCTGAATTTTACAGAATTTAACTAAAACCCTGAATCAAGCAACAAAAATAATAATAATTTACCGAAGGCGACTGCAAGTTTTTAAAGGGGGATACCGAAGCCACGGCTCAGGGAGATCATAATGTAGGTTTTTTGAGCTTAGGGACAGAATAATAATCTGATCCCCCTTGCACATCTTTACTTTAAAATAAATATATGTTTACTTATTAAATGTTAAAATTTAAAGTTTAAGTATTGTTAAAATTTATTTAAATAATTATTAAAATTTAAATTTTTAATAAATTTAATAAATAATTATTATTTTAATTATAGATAAAATTATTTTATAAGCAAATAAAATGAATTTATTATTAATATATTTCAATAAAATACAATAATTTAACATTTGCTCCGACATCCTTGATTTTAATTTTATTATTTTGAATTGTTTTTTAAAAATTGTATTATAATATTTAATGTAGCAACCCAAATACTTTTGTTTAAAGCATATTGGTCAAATAAATTTTGACTAGCTATGCTAAAGGGAATAAAAATCTGGAAATTTGCCACATCTTTCTAGTTAATATTCAATACAATATTTGTCGGTATAGGCGCCCAATATATTAACTTAAAATTATTAATAATATTTCGTAAAATTTATAAAACACTTTAAAATTTAAGAACAAATAACTTGAAGTGATTGTCAGTCACGATAGAGAGGAATCGCCTCAAAAACAACTTTGGATTTGAAATTCGATGATTTATCTGTTCAGCAACTTATTGAAATGTGTTTATAATACTATACTTTAGATCCGGATAACCGATAGTATATGTTAGACAATGATAATGGTTTGTTAGGATGGGGTTTAGGACCGGTTCATCGGCTCGACTAAAGTATTGCCTTCAAACCCAATACCCTTTAAATTATTTTCAGTTCACTTTCGTTCGACTTTTGTTTCAACTCAAAAAAGGATTTTGTTTTCAGTTTTTGTTTTTATTTCATTTTCTTAAATCTTTTGAAAACACAAAAATCATTTTATATTTATTTTGAAAGTATTTTGAAATTTGTTTTAAAAATTCCTCACTTCAGTTCATGACAATTAAGTAGTTTTACGTTTTTTCTTAATTAAGTAATACAGTAAACAATTAATTTAATCAAGTCAAATTTTTGGATAGCTTGCAAAATTTTTGTTTATTTCTCAAAAATATATTTTTAGTTTTATTGTAATCATATAAAAATATTAGATTTAATATCACAAAAATAAAAACAATTTATTTTATCTAGCAAAAATAACATTTAATTTTTTTAAAATAATTTACTTTTTTACAAATATTATGAATTTAACTTAATATAAAAGTTAATACTGTATGATCAAAACAAAGATAAAAAATGTTATCTAGTAAAAATATATTTACTTAAATTTTAACTCTAATGTGAGTTATTTTTAACAAATATTTTCAGGTTAATTTTATATTTGATTTCAACTTTTAAAAAATAAATATTTTGAAACTTTTTATAAGTCAATGGATTATTTGGTCACTCAAACAGTTGCTTAAACTTTAAACTTTCAATTTGTTTAGTTTTCAAGAATATTCAAACCAGTTGTTTGAAGTTCATTGGGCCGGAGGTCTAGAATATTAACCAATTATATAATAATAATAATCGGGTTTATTGTTAGGACCGGTATTTCAGTTTAGAATTTGAGTAAATGTCAGATATGAAGTGAATCAACTTTATCTACCAATCCCTCCATTCCCTCATAACACACATTGAATAAACTCTATATTGAATTATTGACGTCTGACTCCAAAGAAAGTATTCGTTAATTTTTGTTTTTTGTCTTTAAAAGCACGAAATTTATAAATTAAATGTTCAAATTTTCAAAATGTATTCGAAGATTACATTATAAAAAGTCTGAATCTGCTTGCTACAACTTAGGGTTAGCCAATGGGGCGGGAGGGGGGATCAACTCACCTTAGATGAAAATTTAGCCTCAAACCCACTTTGAGATTTTGCTTGAGTTTAGGGCCTCTTAAAAACTCTGAATGTAAAAGGTGGCGTAAATTTAACTAAATTAACAATAAATTTGGGATTAAATCCAGTTAAATTAATTCAATTTATTCTTAATATAGCTATCCAGTTAAATCAGGGTTGGCCAATGAGGGGTGGGGGTCTAGGTCCGCAACCCCCCCTGAGGAAAAATTTGGCCTCTGACCCCCTGAGATTTTGCTCGAATATAGTACCCCCCCTTCAAGAAAATTTTTGACCGCCCAAGGCGGCCGGAAATTTTTCCCGACATTTTGTGAAAATGGTGTTAATTTAACTAAATTAAGGCTAAATCCGGTTTAAAGCCAGTTAATTTAGCTTAATTTAGTTTAAACCCGGTTAAATTTGCTTTAAACCCGGTTTTTGGGAACAAAATGGCTTCATTTTTGGCGGAAATCCGCCATCTTGTTTTTGAGCTGAATCCTACCTAGACGCTCCCCTAGGATTTTGGGAATAAATGAGTTATTTACCCCTACCTGAACACTCCCTGACCTGACTCAGTCTGACCAACTCTGAGTTAAATCAGATTTAATTGTAATCATCAGGAACAAAATGGCGTTTTGGTAAACAAATTTAAGCTGAAATTGGCCATTTTCTTTTTGAACTGACCACTATCTAGACCAGAATTAGACAAACTTCAAATTACCCGGGTGTAAAACAAATTTAAACACCAGAGCTCGTAGTTTTTTACAAAGTAGACGAATACTATTGCATAAAATATATTTCACATAAAAATAAGTACCGTATTCCCTCACATATAACGACATGTCCTTATAGACTGGTGGACCTTATGTCCTTCTACCCCGGGGTAGAACGACATGTCGTTAAAAGTGAGGATCAAAACGTGTTTTTAAAATA